>KZ506749.1:109054-151150 GCA_002844005.1 Limosa lapponica baueri | reverse complement strand
TGAGCAGGGCCAGTTGAGGCAGTAACCAGGGAAACTTGTACAGGTTTAAGGAAAAGAAGATGAAGCAGCTGCTGCAAGTTGCCCTTGTTTAGCAGGGAAAGAAAATAAAGTGTTAAAGGACAACTGAAGTCAGTGCCACAGATTCAAGTAAAACCAAACCCGCTAAGTTTTAGGGGTGTGAGGTCCTGGTCCGGTTGGTCGCCTCCTGGAGGCTTACAGGAGGACTGTTGGGCTCTGCTGATTCAACTCCTGGCTCTGCTCATGTAAATTAGCACATCCCCCTTAATCATCACATTCAAGCAATGCTTCCTCGAGCCATAACTGCTGAAATAGGTCTACTAGCCTGGTCCAGATGATGTGCCACCTGCTGTCATTTTGCTAGTAATTCAGCCAAGTGACAGTGGACAAACCACATGTTTTTTCTCCCTAAAATCTACTTCCATAACATAAGCAAATGCTAAAGGGTTGACAGTTTGATATCCTGGCCAATTTTTCCCGTGGAAACTGCACTGTGTTCTTGTAGTAGCTTCTGCCATCCCACAGAGTCTCCTTCAGCTCTTGGGACAGATACACCGAAAGAAAGCAAGCTTAGGCATGTTATCTGGGTCTTGTGAGGCTGGCTTTGGGACAGCTTTGGTCTCAGCTTTTTGTTTTGTTTTGCTTCTACAACTGCTAATGTGTTTCCTTCTGAAAGGAAACAACACAATTGCCAGCAGGGAAAGAAAGAATTCATTCCATTTCATCAGGAAGAATCAGAGAGAACTTCGAAACTCCTACCTGAAGAGCAGCGAAAAACAGGTCATCTGCCCAGTAGAAATCCAGTACCACACTGTTTTAAAAACACCCTCAAGTGAGACATTCAGGAAAAACTGAGACTTTTTCTGCCTGTTTGTTTTCTGAGTGCTTGGTTTGACTCTAAGTAAAACTCTACTTTTGAGGGAGAATAAATCATGGACTCGCTGCGAGAAGTACAAAGGCCAGGCCAATTCACTCCCGTTCCTTCAGCAAGCTCTGAACCACTCAGCTGGAGTACCACTGCTTGTTGTCTCACAGCACTGAGACTGCACATTTCTCTTTACAATTTCCATTTCCTGGGAAAAAGTTGTTTTTGAAAAGTAGTAGTTAAACCCACTCGCCTCTTCTATTGTTGTTGTGTTTATACACACACATATTGATGGCATTCGATCACAGCCACAATTGAAGATCACATACATGTCCATAACTACCAAGTAAAAAACCACAGATAAGTTCTCTGCAAAAGAAAAATGTAAAGAGCATTTAATTCCAGAAATCTCTCATTCGAGGAGTGCCAAGTTGAAGCCCCTATTGTTACCTACAGCCTAGCTGCAGGAAATCCACCTCTCTCAGAGGCAACCCCAGACAGAGCTTGTCAGAGGGATTTAGGCAGCCTACAGGCCTTCTCCAATACTACAAAATGCCTGCCATTCCCACTTCTCCTCAAACACACCTTCTTTGACCCATTGCAGACCAGGCAGGCAGCTTGGAGAACAGACTTGGGAACATTTCCACATTTCCTTTCCTGGTCCTTTGCAAGAGCTCTTCCTCTAGGAGAGCAAGGCAGGACTGAAACCAAGTGCCTAGTTCCTTCTGTCAGTCCCTTTTAATACCTTCTCTTCCAGTGACCACAGTCAGTGTTTACCACAGGACAACACCCATCATTTCATCCTGTTGTTCCTGAACGTCTTTAGATACAGTGGTTGCAGTTTCTGGATACCTGGGTGTCCTGGTTTGAGTAGAATGGAACCAACTTTCTGTTCAGTAATTTTACTTCTTAGCTAAGTCTCTTCTAGCTCTCTGAAATTAACAACAAATTGTGCAGAAAACTTCACTGTCAGAGTGGTAAGACCTATGTTTATAGTCAATGTCAAGGAATGGTATACAGAAAGGCTCTTGCTTGTACTTATTGCTATAATAGCCAAGGTCAGGTAACTTTGTTATTTGCCCTGTTGGAGGGTCAGAAACAGAAAATCGTAGAGGGGTCGTACCTGTGGGGAGCAGCGGACAGGTGACCCAAAACTGACCAACAGGGTATCCCATCCCATCTGCCTTATGCTCAGTATAAAAGCTGAGGGATCAAAGGGTCAGCCCTCTTTCTTCAATGGCCAGTGTCAAAGGAGGACCCTGTCTTTGACAGGGCATCTGCCTTTGATTCTGATCTGTGCATTGCTGACTCCAGAACTGGAATCCAATTCCCACCCATCGCCGAGTCCAGTCTGGGACTTCCCAGTGCCTGCTGGTGATGTCATCCTGGGAGCTTGATACAGTTTTGTATATGTTGTATCTATTTCACTGTCTTATTTTTTATTCTACTATTAATATTTCCTTAAAGTAGCGTAGTTCCTTCTAAACTCGTAAATCTCTTTCTCTCTCTCCTTCCTCACCTTGGAGTTACAGGTGGGGGAGTGCATCTGTTGTCCATCATTGGCCAACTTGGCCTAGATGACAATGGGATAGGGTTGCTGGATACCAAAAGATTATATGAAAGTCTAAAGAGAAAACAATTAGCACTCGTGAGTTACTGTTTTAATGGAAGACTCACTGGAAGTATTTTCCCTTTCGTTTGTGATCTCTCCCACTAGAGGGTACTCTGCTATCATAAAGGAAAGTGCTCTGTGCTGAGGCTGCACCGTGACACATCCTGTTTAAAGAGCAAAGATATTGGAGCGAAATTTCTAACACACCTCGTGTAATGATACAGAGAGCTGGAGGGGAAGCTTTCCAGCTCAAGCTTTTAAAAATGTAACTTTTTTCAAAATACCAGTCTTGGTACAGTTCCACAGCACATGTCCTCCTGCTTTGTGAAATGTCAAAGGGTGTCCCGGGACACATCATCTACTCACTGGATTATCCAGCTTGATCCATGCTGATGGTCTCTCCAGTAGCTGCACCAGGGACCTACAGGTTCTGCCCCTGGTCCATGCTGGTGGCTGGCACATGGTTTCTCTCACTTGGGTCTCCTCAGTTGGGCCCATAGCCCCATGCTGCTGAGCTGGGCAATGAGTGCCCTCATGAGGACTTGCACCACAGGGTCCCTTGGGGATTTTCAGCTTCTCTTCCCTTCCCTGGCTCTATCTTCACTCTTCCTCTGATGCCAGCTCCCCTCTGTCTCATGGCTTTTGCTCCAGGCATAAGAGGAACAGCCAAGCAGGACTATTCAGGACCCACCTCACTGTGACTTGGAGCAAGCCCCTAGGGGCCTGTTGAGGGATGTTAACAGCAAACCCTATGGCACATAGTGGAGAAAGCTGTGTCAACTCACGTACACTCCTTTTCCCATGGTCAGAATTGCAAACCAAATTCAGTTGCTTTATTGACAAACCAAACAAACCTCAAGAAAAAAAACCATTGTGGATTCTTGCAGAAGCAGCTCAAGGAAAGAAGTGGAGGGCAAGGACAGAGAGAATGCAGCTAATGCTGTGGAGGTTACATGTGAACTTTTCTGGGTGAGGAGAGCCCAAGAAGGAGTGGACGTGTATACACTCAATGCACAAGGGCAGCTGCATGGGGAGGCGAGCATACTGTCCCAAGCAAACACACAGCCCTATCAAATGCTAAGCAGCCAACACAAATATCACCACAACATGAATCTTGCATCTCAGATACAGTAGATAGAGCAGAGCAGATCTGCTTGTCTCTCATTGTCCCCCAGAGCCCGGTTAGAGAAGGGAAAGCAAAGCCAGTTGCAGGCACCAGTAGAGGGTCATATGCATAAAGAGTTCTGTGGAGGTATATCTTCGGGGTTGTTCCTATGTGAGAGGAAATGTTGGTGCAACCATCCTAAATTGTGCCCCCTTCTTCCCTTCTAGAAACTCTTCATTATCCAGGCAGCAAAATGGGTTTGCTATTTTTATTACAGCAACATCCTTTACCCCCTGAATCTCACTGCTTTTTTACCCAAGCAAGGATCCTACCAGCCAACCGCACACTATACGTCAAAACATGCCCCCACCTTCTCACATAGAATGTAACAACATACAAAAATGGCACTTGGAGCTCTAAAAAGTCCCAGTAACAGGTCATATTACTAGAACTAAATCTGTTCAACTTCTTACATTGTTTCCCACATCCTTCCTCCCTGACTTTTTCCTTTATTCTACATAGTTCTTGAACTTTGTACACAGAAAGAAACTGGCTGGTTTTCTTTGTTCAAACATTTATCAAAGGCCCTGGAAGATGTGGTTTTTTGTTTGAAAAAACCTATCCCATAGGACTGCTTGTTCAAGCCTGACCTCAATGTTTTCAACTTTCCAGATAAAGCAGCATGTTTGGACTGTAAGTATTGCAGAGTCTGACCTTAATTAATTAATTAATTCTCATTTACAGGCAGAAAAAATAATTAAAGTCTACAGAACTGCCCTAGGATTAAATTGAAAAGACCACTTTCTGGGTGGTCTTTCATTTTGCTATTTTTGCTATTTCCAAAGAGGAGAATTACTAGTGAGGAGAAAGGCTGTTGATCAGCAGCTTTATAGCACTGCATTCCCCCCACCCCCTCCCCTTTCTGTTGGTCCATGTTTCTCGTTCTCAGTTCTGCTGGAGACCAAGGGGAACCCTGCTCCTGGTCACAGCCAGTAGATGAAAAGGTGAGGAGGAAAGGAAATGTTGGCTCGCTCTCGGCTGCAAGCCCAGACCCGCTCGCTGCTGAGCCGAGAGGGGCAGACATCAGCCTGGCAAACGCCATGCAGACACTCTGAGAGCAGCTTGTCACCAAGATGGTTCACCCTCCTCATTTCCTGTTGGTGGCATGTTTGCTTCAGTTAGGAAGTTATGGAGATTTTGTACTGACTGGGGAACGTGGAGCACAATACCCAGCATCACCTACCGCCTGCAGCATCAGCTCCCAGCTGTGCATATCCCTCTCCTTCCCTGGCTGCATTACCCATAGCCAGCCTCATGTCATATACCAGGTGGCACCAACTAATGGGCAAAAAGATACCATCCATCGCTACCTAATTCCAAAGACTTTGCAAAACAGGACACTTGCTCATGCACTTAAGTGGTACACTTTCCAAATTCCTTTTCCCAAGCTCTTGGCACATCTTCTCTGTGGCTTGTTGTCAAACTTTTCAAGCCTATTAGTCCACTAGCACCCTGCAGAAGTGAGAGGCCACACAGTGATGTAGATTCTAGATAACCATCTCATTGCAAAGTTAATCTTGTGAGAAGTGTTTCTTCTGGAAGCAACCAAGTCCTAAGGACTTATTTTCTAACAAATTGCCAACCTAAAAGATTTTCTGGGGAAATCATTCCCCCATTTGGCTCCAAGTCAAACTGCATGACTGGGTCAAGTAACAGCAAAGCAAAGAACAAGCTCCATCCAGCCTTGCCTTGAACACCTCCAGGGATGGGGCATCCACAACTTCTCTGGGAAACCTGTTCCAGTGTCTCACCACCCTCACAGTAAAGAATTTCTTCCTAGTATCTAATCTAAATCTACCCTCTTTTGGTTTAAAACTGTAACCCCTTGTCCTATTGTTCCACTTCCTGATAAAGAGTCCCTCTCCATGTCTCCTGTAGGCCCCCTTTAGGTACTGGAAGGGGCTATAAGATCTTCTGGGAGCCTTCTCTTCTCCACAACTCCAACTCTCTCAGCCTGTCTTCATGGAAGAGGAGCTCCAGCCCTCTTTTCATCTTTGTGGCCCTCCTCTGGACTCACTCCGACAAGTCTATGTCCTTTGGATGTTGGGGACCCCAGAGCTAGACACAGTACTCCAGGTGGGGGTCTCACAATAGTGGAGTAGAGGGGAAAAAAATCACCTCCTTTGACCTGATGGCCATGCTTCTTTTGATGGAGCACAGGATGCAGTTGGCTTTCTGGGCTGCCAGCTCACATTGCCGGCTCATGTTGAGCTTCTCATCAACCAACACCCCCAAGTCCATCTCCTCAGGGCTGCTCTCAATCCATTCTCCGCCCAGCCTGTATTTGTGATTGGGGTTGCCCCAACTCACATGCAGGACCTTGCACTTGCCCTTGTTGTACTGCATGAGGTTTGCCCAGGCCCACTTCTCAAGCCTGTCCAGGTCCCTCTTGGTGGCATCCCTTTCCTCCAGTGTGTTGACCGCTCCACACAGCTTGGTGTTCTCAGCAAACTTGCTGAGGATGCACTTGATCCCACTGTCCATGTTGCCAACAAAGATATCATACAGCACAGGTCCCAGTACCAACCCCTGAGAAATACCACTCGTCTCTAGTCACCATTTGGACATCGAGCTGTTGACCACAACTGTTTGAGTGTGGCCATCCAGCAAATTCCTTATCCACTGCGTGGTCCATCCATCAAATCCATGTCTTTCCAATTTAGAGAAAAGGACGTCATGCAGGACAATGTCAAATGTTTTGCACAAGTCCAGGTAAACTATGTCAGTTGCTCTTCCAATACCTTTATAACAAAGATTTTCAGAAAGAAATGATGAAGTTATGTACATAGATAAATACTGAAGCTTTGAGAACTGACACCTTGCTTCTGTTAATAAATCCTTTCTAGAAAAGAGACAGCCTACATTTAATATCCTTAAAGTTAAACTGTTCTGAAGGAGGTATGCAAAGATCTTCAGAAAACTGTACTAAGACATCCCCCTTTTCTTCTCTTCATGTATACTTTCTGGTATTTAGAGAAAAACCTGTAGCAAACAAAGATAGTTATTTTTACTCACCTGATGGACATCTGAAAAAAACACCACAATGACACTTATGAAAATAGTTACATTCCCATAGACAAGGAAGGCTGGAGGCCTCTGAGGCAAATTTGTTTCTTTAAGCCTGAAATGTAACCCTGGCTGTTTATGATGAAATGCTGGACATTCTATTTGAAGAATAATATGAAATAAAATATTCTGATTGAAAAAACCATCTCCAATTTTTCATCTGAAAGTGTAGGGTGGGTTTTTTTTTCCTGCAAGCTTTTGATTGCATCTTGGTCTTTCATGTACAATTTCAAGTGCTCTTTTACTAGACAAGCTGCCTTTTCATCCCTTTTATTTAGGCTGGTTGAGGACTGCAGCTTCTTCCAAGTTAGGGAAGTCAAAACGCTGTCTGTATTGTGTATGGGTCTTGGACTGAGGATTCCTTCAAGCTTCCTGGGAAATTCAGGTGGCTTTTTTTCAAAGCTGAGCAGACTACAACAGAGTCCAACTACAAACAGCTTGGTTCAGTGCTCCTTTCACACACAGCTTTACATGAGCAAAGATGAAAGCAGCGGAGATGTGAGAAGGCCCTTTGTATGGCTTCCAAAAGATGACTAATTTCTGGTATACTAAGAGTGAAAATAAAAATATGCTTGATTTTTATCTGCCTGGTTAGATAGTCCCATTTATGACAGAGAAAAATGCACTCATTTAGTGCAACTCTCTTATTTCAGCTGATTTGCAGGGGCTCAGTGCTGAAAACTGAATGAAAAACAATTGGTTATATTTTCTTCCATGTCTGAGTTAAGAAAATTTACCAGTGTGGTATTTAGTAGATGAATCATTCCCCCAGGGTCACACAACAGAGAAATGATGAACGATGCTTTCAATCTTCTATTACCAACACAAAGTTCCTTTTCACTGTGCGGACTTAGTCCTATGTGTCTGCTAGCAGTGATTTCAGACAAAGAATATTCTTCTTAATGCAGCCAGTGACTTGTAAAACATCTAAGGGTAGCATTTCAGCTACATTTCAAAGTCACATCTTCAGCCAGAGCTGCTAGGGCAATTCCATTACACCTTACTGCTCTCTTAGAACCAGGAACCTGGTACCCAGGCAAATAAAAATACCAACATGGTACATCTCTGAAACAGCTTGGCATGCCAAAACAGGAACCTGGACATTTTCTACAGCCTGAGGTCCCTTTATTATATATCAATATATATAAATTTAAAATACAGCTTAAAAGTATATTGTCTTAAGGTCCTACATGAATTAAAACCTTAACCCAAGCTATCTGATGTCAAGATCAAAGGATCCCAGAACAGAGAGATCTGGGCTAAATAATCCCATTTGCAGAGAGACATGTTAGCCAGAGCCAGTTTTACTCAAGCAAGCAGTAAGAATTCCCCCTTGCCCTCTTTCTAACTGTTTGGAAAAATGGTGTGCTGCATTGACGCCACTGTTGCAGTGACAGGAGGTGGCCAAAGCCAGAGTTGGGTCAGACCAGCAACTGCCCAGCCATGAGACAGGTAAAAACCTAGGCTTTTTGCATTTTGTTTGTTTTGGGTTTGAATATGCCTGCTTCCATTTAATTACAAAGTTAACCTGCTGCATGTAATTCATATTGGAGTTGCAAAATAGAGCAGTCCATTCAACTTTAATTTGTTACCAGTTTTATTTTTACTTCTCAAGACCTATTCAAAATTTACAACATTTTTTACAACATTTACAACATAGATACAATTTATTAAAATAAATACTAAGTATCTGTATAGACCCATCTGAAATATAGCCTCCAAAGAATTACTTCCAAATTGTTAACAGAGATAACTGAACAGACAAGCACAAGATAATCACAAAGAAGCCTTAGTACAGCAGCTAGGATGTTACCCACCCACAGTAAAAACTTCTGATCCCCTCAGTCATGTGCTTGTTTGTTTCCTGAAAGGTGGTTTCTATCTATTTCAGACTCTTTTTTATCCAGCTAACAGCCAGTTAGTTACAGATAGTCTATATGTTTACATTCCTTCCGTTGCTACATGAAGCCAAAGTCCACAGCACTAGCATATAACATTTTATGGCACTGCATTTTAGTAGGTGGCTTTGCATAGCATGAAGGCAAATACATGTATTGGTTTTAAGTGTTCTGCCTTGGGATGTTCTTTGCTGTTCCTGTTCCCATACTGTGAAAGACAAATAGATCGATAACGTCTTCCCTTCTTGTACAGCATTTTGCTTGTAAGCTACCAGATCCTTCTCTTTCACTCAGTCTCTAGTCCTATCGTGCTTGTAAGCAGAAACCCACAAAAGCTTTTCACAATTCAACATTCAGCTAAATAGTAAAAGAAATTACAATCCCTCACGTAAACAGATACTTCCATGACTCCAAACCCTGCTTTCCCCCACGCCAGGTGATCAGCTTGTAGAAAATAATAATAGGTAATCTCCACAATCTTCCTGAGTTTATAATGGTTTCTTTCCAGCTTTGTGCCTTTCGCTCTTCCCTCTGAAAACCCTTTTCATTACCCATGTGCAGACTCCCTGTTTCTGCAAGAGACTAATTTCTCCTTTTTTTTAAAAAAAAAAAACCAAAGACCCGTTAGTTTAAACATCAGCAAAGACTTTCTTTTAGAACTCAAAAAAAGTCTCCAAAACCCCCCTGAAGTGCAAGTGTGGGCCCTGCTGAGTGGCGGGGGCTGACGCCACGCATCCTGTTCCAGAGAGTGCCAGGGGCTGAGCTCCGCTCTCTTGCCCCATGAATCACCAACTCAGGGGAAAACCTGCTTCTCCCCTGGCCCCTTCCCTCACAGAGGAGGAGGAAATTAAGCTGCAATAATGGGAAAGCTTGGACAAAATGTGGCTTCCTCCTTTGACAGTTACGGGGCTCAGGAGACAAATTCCTGATTATGACAGTTGCAGCCAGTTCCCCTTTCCCCACACTCGCCAGCTGCGCTATTACTAAGCTCTAGGGAGCCTAAAAAAGCCTTTTATCACAAGGGCTGGGTTTATTCATTCTCCACTCACCCACTCACTTTCATTTTAGGTTACTTGGCTTTTTGACTACAACTCATCCTGATTCATCTGGGATGCACACATTTGAAGTAGAAGGGTGAGGAAAACCCAGATGATATGCACTTGCTCTGGGAAGCAAGGAGAAGAGGGCACAGCCTGCACCAGCCACCTTCATGCTCCACACAAGATCACACCGGCTTGGGAGGGAGATGCTTGTTTCTGCTTCCCTGGCTCTGCAGGGAAAGATTTCAAGAGCATAGGATGGGACTCAGGGAATTACTGGACAACTGCCAAGATCTGACCTGCAGGCTAGAAGCAATTAATTTTAAGCAATAGGTGATACATGTCATCCTGTCCCAGTGTATATCTGCCCATGTGCAGCATCCACCTCCTCATTCCTACCAGCCTCCTGCTTCCCACCACACTCACCTGCCACAACACACACAGAGTCCACCAGCCAGCCTACTGCTCCTCCAACTGCCCTTTTATTTCCCTGTTTCCCCCTGCAGGCAGGTGGGACTTCTGGAAACACAAGGCAGCTGTGATTGATAGATTAGGGAAATTAAGAAGGGGGCTGTGGAAGCTACAGAAGAAGAAGAAGAAGGGAGAAGGAAGCATCTCTGTTCCCCTTTGCTTTTGTGTTACTTTCTAGGAAAGGCTGGTGGAAGTCAGAGTTGGCAACTTCCTCATGCCTGATGATTCCTGGCTTGAAGCCTGTTGCTCCTGGTGCCTGGGTTACAAGTTCAGGCTGGCTGCAGTCTTAGCCTGATTTCTCATGCTCTTTGGGGAAGAGCTTCAAACCCCTGAAGCTCACAGAAGTGTGCTAGGCTGCTCCATGGGTCTTCTGCTCCCGGGGTCTTGGTGGATGTCTCCTTTGACCCATCAGCAACACCTCCCAGGCCAGCACCCCTACAAAATGATGCCCTGTTTCAAGCGGTTCTCCTCCCCTCCCCCCGCCAAGTGTTGAGCTTGCAGTGTTAAAATATCAGAAATAAATACACAAAACTTTCAAAACTCCAGAAAACACAAAACATGGGTTTCATTATGCAGATCCCCACAGACAGTCTGTCTCTCAAATAAATATCTTACAGCTTTTTTCTACAAAACGGAATATTATAGTGTAACAAAATAAATAAATATCTATTATAAATTGTCCTTTTTTGTATTTTTCCCTTGGAGTAAAGTCACAGCAGGTTTGCTTGGAAGCCCGAGGTGCCATTGTAAGAAGCTTCTCTCTCATGTGCATAGGGTGGGCCGCTGCTCAGGTGTTCAGTGGTGCCCCAGGGCTGGGGGGCACCGTGGGAGCTCGCCTGCCCACAGCTCCGTACTGCCCACATTTCTTGGCCTTGGTACAGGCAGGAAGGACCTAACAGAAGATAAATTGTTGGGGTTTTCTCCTTCTTCAAACTATATGGATATTTCAAGTGTGGGAGTAAAGATCTGGGCTGTGTGCATTATCCAATGGGTCCTTGCATCGCTCTGTGTGATGGGAGACTAAAGTTTTCCCCTTGTAACACCCCCATCAGGCTCAGCTTGTACCTAGAGGCATGGTAGCCATGGAAGAAGACACATATGGCATTTTCTCCCACTACTTTTTGTCTCCAAAACACTCATCAAAAGTAAGGTATGGGTATGTCCCATGAAGAGACTGAGGTGCCTTCAGCACAAAGCTGGGTTGCAATTTTCTGACATGGTGCCACCTCACTCAGTTTACCCCCTCCTCGAGCTTGCCGCCTTCACCCCCTGTGCCAGGACGGCCTTGGTGGACAGCCAGTAGCGCCTTGGCCCCTGCCATTGTGCAGCACACTGGGCTTTCTGCACAGAGGCACGCTCTTCCTCTAAAGGCCCCATTTTGTTTGAGATGCGTCCTCAAAGCTGCTTCCTCCATGGGCTGCGCTGGCCATGATGGAGGGAGGTTATTCTAGGAGACACAGAAGAATGGTGCACGGGTATGGCCACTGCTTGCACAACTTCTTTGTGCATAAATATAGTAACAGAGCAACGGTTCCCCTGCACCATGTCTTGTCATTTGGAAAGTGAATGTTTTCTAGCTGCTACCACTGTCGAGCTCCTATGGGCCTGGCTAAGCACCTTCAGGTTTCCCCTTCCCAGCGTGCTACTTCCTAGCCATCTGGCTGGGGGCTGAGCCCTTCATCCCTCTCGGCCCCGGGGGCAGCCCGGGCTGGGCAGCATGCAGCCAGACTCAGAAGGGCCAGGCAAAACCGGCTCCTGGTGGCGACTCTCGCAACCGGTGGGGGTGAGCCCCGCCGCAGACTGGGGAAAGGTAGACCTACCCAGCACGGCTGGGCCGGGTTTCTCTCCGGGTCATGTAGGTGCCTGAGGCAGTGGCAGAGGAGGCAGGCGAGAAGAAGGAGGGAAATCAGGGGGACCAGCACCCCCACCACAATGGCAATGTCCGGTGTCACGCTGCTGTCCGGACCTGTGGGGAAAGCAGTGGGTACTCAGTTTGTGCATGAAGGGGGAAAAAACAACAAATCAAACCCATTTCAGACATCCCTTGGCCAGTCCCTGGGGTGGGACGGGGTAGACAGGGGCACTGGGAGCACATGCCAGCATGCACACAAGTGGCACTGCCAGCAGATCTGTGTTTGGGGTCTGATGCCGTGGTTGGGCATGCAGCACCCAGCCCCTCCAAGCTACCCAAAGCTGGCACATTGTGTTGGTGCATCAGGCTATGTGACAGGGAAACCCTGCGAGTCCTCAGCAAGGCAGGGAGGCTGTAGCACATCATGGCATGCCAGGGACCCAATGGGCAGTATGGCATTATGTGCCACCACCCACATGTCTGGCCACTTCTCAGCACCTCCACCATCCCTCTCTAGCCCAGCCCCAGAAGCTCTTCCAGGTGCCTTTCCCACATGCCCCCTGACTCTCGAAGGAGTTTCCTTATCTACCCCAGGACATGCTTCATGGTCTCTTCCCTGCTCCAGGGAAGGAGCAGGGTTACATACTTACCCTGTGCCAGGCTGTCCATGGGCAGGACCAGGGTCCCATTTAGAGAGGGATGTTGGATCACGCAGGCAATGGGGTACTCCTGGAGGATTTTGGCTTGGGCATGGGTAAAATTGCTGATGACAGTCACGCTCTGGTTGCCGAGCCTGATGTGGTACTCCCTTGGTTTCTGCTGCAGGATGCTGGGAAGGCGCCAGGTGATTTTTGGAGCTGGCTTCCCTGTTGCTGAGCAGCTCATCCTCACCACATTCTGAGAGTCTTCAGCTTTGCCTGGACTGGGTATAAGCTTAGCCTCCACTTTGGGGTTTGAGATGGCTGTAAACACAAAGTGACAAAATCCGTTACTTTCTGCTCACATTTGAGCAAAGAGAATCTGTATTTACCATTTTATCTTGGAGGACAACCTTGATATGTAATCTTGCCTCCCCCTCCCCAAAGTCCCGGCAGTGACAAATAAACATGAAAGTGATCAGGCAGCAGTCTGGAAATTAAAAGCTTGGAAAAAACAAAGGACAAGGGGGTAAAAGCATCTGTGTTTCAATTCTGTTGAAATTTCTGTTTTCAGTTTCTGCAGTGCTGCAGCATCCCAACTGAGAAGTGGTGATTATGGACGAGTGAAAAACAACAGGTAGTGAAACCATGAAACCACATGTCCTTCTGTCTCTGAAAGGGCTGAACTGCTCCAATGGGTCAAAATTATTGTTCTTTTCCCTTAAGTGTATCTGCAGGATTAGTTTTATTACTGCTAGACATGTGCGGACTTGTGCACTGAAGAACTAAATGCGTCTATTTATGCAATACAGTAATAGTGCATTTGTATGTGATTACACCATGGGATTTCACCTGTGGAGGTTTTATGCTTGGTCAACTTTCTTCCTGCTAGTGTCAGGTTTTGGGGGCACTTTGGTATCCCTCAAAGCCTTCATTGAAGATCATTTGTTCTCAGCTCCTTCTCACCCTAGAGGATTTGTGGATGCTGTCACATTTAATCTTAGTCAGCAAGAAGGACGAACGACAGGAGTCATTCATGCTTACTCACTCACATGAAGCCTGCTTGTTGATTCCCATTTATATGAGCTGTATTTGCAAGGAATTAAGAAAGGGGAGGAGTGAAGGAAGCTGTTTTCAACCTGGGTAGAACTCCAGGGCAAATCTAAGCACATAAGGACACATGTATCCCCTGTGGAAAATCACCAATGTATTCCTCGGCCATAAAATCACACCGTAATTTGGGTCAGAAAGGACCTCTGGATGTCATCTAGTCTAAGCCCCTGCTAAAAGCCAGACTAATTGGCTGAATTTCCTCAGGCCAGGACCTATCATGTAAAAAAAAAATCCTAAAATCATGTAGCTCCATTTGGGATTGCAATCCACAGGTTTCCATATGGCAGCTCACCAGCCTGCCTTCTACTTCAGAGCATGTGCTTACAGCACAGGAGTCCAAACCACCCATTTTTTTAACCAGGTAAAGGGGAAAAAGGCTTGTACTTAATGCATAATGGTGCCTGTAACCTCCTGGTACAACTCCAGATGGACCTCATGAGGTTGTCTGGATCCTCCAAGCCCTAACTGCCAGAGGGTGGAAGCAAGATGTATGTATACCATCAGTTTTGTTGTCTAGGTTTGGTTTTTTTGGGGTTTTTTTGGTTTTTTTAATGGCTAGACCTCATTTATTTACTATGGTCATGCCTGCGTAGAAAAAAAAAAAAGCAGTCATTTCTCATTTTTAGCATGACCCATAGACAGAAACTCAAACCCCACAAGCGGAGTTGATGAAATCCACTAGTGTTGCTCTGACAGCAACAAGAAAAATGTGTAGGGGGATTTTAGCTGGAACTTCTCAAAATCTCCCATGTATGAAAATACAAATGTCACAAACAGTTTATGTTTTGATTAGTAAATGAGCTCAGAACTTCTTCTTTCGCTCACGGGATGCATAAAAATAACATATCCACCCACGGCATTAACTTCAAATATTAGCTTGCAAGATCCAAAAGCAGTAAAGGAAAGCTGTCACAGATGTTTCCAGAGGGGATGAGAAAAATTGCTCAGTATCTTGGCAGAAACACATGCACTCCACATCTGCTCTTCTTCTGACTAAGCAGTCCTCTCTCTTCTCACATTGGACCCAAAGGAATGATTATCATGTGAAAAAATTCCTGTAGGGTTGAGCTCCCCTCAGCAAGTGTCTGTAGTAGATGCACAGTCAAAACCTGCAAGTCCATCTGCCTTGCTACAGTCTTGCTACACAGTTTGTTAGCCTGTGCCCACTGTTCATGTTTGATGTATAAAATTAAATTAACTGCATCTTTTCTCTTTCATCAAAATATTTGTTTCCAGTGAAAAAGTACCTGCAAGAGATGTTGTACGCAAGTACTTGCATTAGTGGTCCTGCAGAGCAATAACGCGAACATTACCAAATTTGAGCTATGGCGGTTTTCCCGAGTACTTGAAAAAGGGATTTTTTTAGTGAAGTACGTCAGCTTTGATTATCTGTAATGGCCTTCTGTAATTAAAGGGGGACTGTCAGGTCATGATCTGCTCTTTATGTTTAAAGTCTTGACAGTGATCTCAGAGAGACTGATAAAAATTTTTAGGAATTATACTATACATCATGACAACAGAAAGCCTTTTCCAACCATATGTGTGTTCATCAGCAACCCCATGCTTCAGTTTCCCAGTCTGAGAAATAGTGATGGCATTTCTCCACTGTGCTTGAGGCTTCCAGGAGAACAGTACCACCTATGATGAAGGCAGAAGGTCCCTCCAGCAAATGCCCAGGGAATTTTGGGACGCAGCAAGTCTTGGCCATTCTTGTGTGGCACATCTCCCTCTCTCAGTGCCTTCTCACTCTACCTCCTTCCTGGATTTCTCATCCTTTTTGGCGATGAAGGCCGACAAAACATTTCCAAAGCAAAATGGAAGGGGAAGGGGAGCAGGCCGTTCAGAAGAAATCTGTCAAGCACATTTTAAATGATTCTGTTCCCAAAATGGTTTTCGCTACAGGGTAGGAAATTTCTGTTGCTTCTTGGGTTTTCTGTTTTCAGCCAGGCTGGTCTGAGATTCCTCCAGTCATACCTGTTTCTTTTTTCACAGTGTGGTATCCACTTCTTAAGTGGTTTCACTTCCCCTCATCACACAGCAGCAGTGCCCATCCTGGAACAGCCCCTCTTGCGAAGGCTGTTGTAGTCGGGCAATTACCAATTTGTAAATTCCCTGGCAGTCCCCTCTTGAGGGCGAAGACATGGCAGTGTTTCATTTTCAGCTGGTGACTCCGTAAGCCAGCTTGCTCACCTTGCCCTGAACCTTTGGGCATCGGGAGATTCCTGCTGGCCTCACACTCTATCCTGGGGAGTCCTCTGGGCTCGTTCAGACAAGTTGCTCCCGTCATTGTGAGTTGGGGAATAAGGGAGTAAAACTGTGGCTTTTAAGTTGCATCACATAAATTAGTTTCAATGAAATAAGCTGTATGTGAACAAAAACATGGCACAGTAACAAGCACTTGGTTTATTCAAAATGAACCTCCAGACAAGTTTGATAAAGCACATTTCAGGGAGGCCACCATGACCCCAGTGAGCCATCCCCTGGCAGTGGTATAACAGGAGCAGTGGGCTCCTGCCTGACTGTGAGAGAAGTGAAACCCTTCTCAGTTGATGTGTTTTTGTTCAAGATGTAGGAAAAGATGCTCACAGGTGTGTGTGTAGCAGTAGAAAAAAATTTTTTTTTAAAGTAGTGCTCTGCTAAAGGACGAATCATAGCCACAAGGCTGGTGATTTGAGAAAATATTTCCCCCTCTTGGATAAAAAAACCCAAACACCACAAACAAACCAACAAAACAAAACAAATCTATCTCTGTATTTAGATTCACATGACAAATGAGAAAGGGATTCCTTTGCAAGGCACTTCCATATTTTCCTGTAACGTATAAATCAGTGTTTACCCTCTGAATGACTCAGGGCTGGGTGTTTTTAGGAACACCTTCCTCTTTATATCTGAAATATTGAGTGAATTTCTCCTAATTTCTCTCTTCTGCTCTAGGAGCTTTCCCAAGAGAGAGGAAAAAGAACTTTTGTTCCAGACATGGTTTTCCCTCATATTTCCCTGCTTAAGTCATCTTTCCCTTAATAGCCAGGGGCTTCTTTTTTTCCACACAGAGGACTCCTCGCACATGGGTATGTGTTTAGACATGTGTCTGTGTCTTTGTCAGCAAAAGGTACTAGGGATAAACAAAAGACTCTGCAGGGGTCATAGCACCAGTGGCATGTCCCAGACACTGATGTTTTCCACATGGGACATGATCTTTGGCCAATGACCCCACAGCAGAGTCAATGATGAGAAAGTCAGGAGCTAACAGAGTGCCCTTGGGACGTATTTAATGTTTCAGCTTTTTCAATGGCAGAAAACCAAGACCATCCCTCAAAAGATAAACAGCTTTTCACTCTTGTTCCTTTTGAGTTAATCTATTTGTCTATATTTTGGCTTGTACTTGCTAGCTGATGATTGTTAAATATTGCCACCTCCACTCATGATTTGTTTTAACTCTCTTCTGGAAGCTCATCGATGCTGACCTGCACAAGATATTTGTGTGGTAAAGCTCACAAGCTGTACTGTATTTCAGCCTTTTTTTTTTTTTCCCCATACCTTTTCTGAACACAGATTAACTAGTGTCACTTTTACTATGGCTTCAAAATCAGCTACTCTAGCCATGCATATGCCATTCAGTGCCTTCTGAATGTTTTGAATTTTAAGACTGAAGGCAGAGTAAGAAAAAAATGCTCGATTTCCAAGCTTAGGAGGCAAGAGCAACAGTCAAAGGAAGCAGAGGAGGACAGGGTTCATGGCTGTGGCAGGCCAGCTATCAGCACAGCACACAGCCAGGGAAACTTGGAGGAAGTCATGGGTTACACATCAGCTTTTGGATCTCAATCTTGTTGACTTAAAGGGGAAGAAAATTAAAGAACTGTTGAATGCTCGTTTCCCATCAGAGGTAAAACCAGAAAGGGAGGGAGAGTAGAGAGGAAGCTGAGCCACCTTTCCCGCAGCAATTTAGCAATGACCAGTGGTCAGGGAAGGTTTTTCCCAGGGAAAATGACCTGGTCTCAGATGACAGTCCATATGCAATTAGGATACCTTACCGTAAACATTGAGACACATCCTGCCAGTGACAGCTCCCGAGGGGAATGTGTTAAAGATGCACTTGTAGCATCCTTCGTCTTGAAGGGTGACTCCATGAAGGGAGATGGATGAGGTTTGTAACTCACTGCGGGCAAAGCTTACATGGCCAGTGTAGTCCTTTGCGATCTTTTGGCCATTCATTGTACTGTAAGTTGCTATGTTGTCTTCAGCCCCGTCCACCTCCTTCTGCCAGGTCACCTGTAGCACATCTTCTTTTGTGACCGACCGGCACGAAAAAGTGACATTTCCTCCTGCCTGGACTGACTGGACCTTTCTGTGCATCACCTGCACGGAGCCTGGGGGAAAAGCAAGTGCTGCACTCAGCATTTCTGACCATCCTTCTGCAACCCATCCCCAGCAGAGGTCCCCCCAGCCCCTCGCCCTCACTCCAGCAGCTCTGGAGGATCTCTCTGCCCCTCCATCTAGGGAAAAAAGTGAAAGCGCAGCACAAAAGAATTCCTCTGAGAATTTAGCTGGACCTGACGCCTCTCACACAAAGCATCTCGCCAGCCTGATATCTGTGCTGTAGAGAGTGCCACTAGAAAGGCAGCTCCAGTGTCACAAGTTTTCTGTTTGCTAAGACTGTTATCCCACAGGCGCTCATGGAGCGGTTCTCACCATCTGGCTGCTGACCATCCCCCAGATTACAAGCTACTTTTCCAGTTACCAATGAGCATTTTTCAGTCAGGAGGGTGTCTGGGTCTCTCTGCTTCCCAAGAAAGGCTGGTGCTGCTCTGGAGTTAACCTCATGCAGGGAAAGGGCTCTCCACTCACCCATTGCCGGCTCCTCCAGCTGGCAGCCTCTGCAGAGCAGCAGCAGGCAGATTTCAGTCCAGCAAAGCAGGTGGAACAGCATCGTGGGACAGAACACACGCATGGGGAAGCTCGCTCTTTTTCCCTGCATCCCTCAGAGGGTGACTGGCCTCTGCCTGTGTGGTTGGTTGGTTTAAGACTTCCCGCCTTTTTCAATGTCCTGAACAGACTGTTTAGTGGCCTGAACAGACACCTACAAGCACTATATCCATAACTACAAATAATTCTGTCCTGGGTAAAGCAGATCAGTGCCATACTCTAACCCAAACCCCAGCCACCGCAGGAGATGAAATCATACAGGTTATTAGAAGCATTTGAACATTTGAAGGTTTATGATTTGCAAATTGCAATAAATCTGTACATCTGGCTGCAGCTTATAAACACATCAGTAATAAATTAAAGAGAGGATGTTGTCAACGCAACCAGCAGTGACAAATCTGAAGCCCCATGCGAGCGGTGCAGTCGCGTGCAGTGCCACAAGTGCCC
This sequence comes from Limosa lapponica baueri, assembly GCA_002844005.1. Taxonomy (NCBI): domain Eukaryota; kingdom Metazoa; phylum Chordata; class Aves; order Charadriiformes; family Scolopacidae; genus Limosa; species Limosa lapponica. Next base: position 132,042 of record KZ506749.1, on the reverse strand, counting down.
TGTCACCGCTGGGTTCACCCCAAGGGGAAGCGAGGGGGGGACTGCAGCACCCAGCAGCACAGCAGCAGGCTGGCCGGGCCACCGAGGTCCCTAATGCCATTACAGTAACAATACAGACAGACAAGGGAGCTACCTGATGCAAGGGTCCAGATGCTGGAGAGAAGCAGATAAGCGACCATCATCTTAGCTGTGCGCTCAGCGAGATGAGCAAGTGACTGATCCATTGAGCGTTGCTTCCCCTTTTTTATACGCTTCATTCTAACTCTAGGGACATTCCCCCTCCCTGCATATACCGTAAGAGGCACCTCATAAAAACCTCCAGCCTTCCAGCATGCAGCTGAATAACAAAAATTTTGGGGGGCACGACAACAAATGTCAGAGCCAGAAACCGAAGATTTCCCAGCTGGGCTGCTGGACAGACAGGGGTAATGGGGTTACAAGGCTGGGGTTTTCACAAGTGCCTTTTCCATAGGGTTAGGTTTTTGCAGGTGCCTAAACAAAAGCCCAGGTTTCTAAGCAGGTTGAGTGCCTGATGCCTGTCAGTCTGTGAGGGGAAGGAGGAAAGGCCACCCTGGCCCTGACTTGAGCTCAGAGAAAGGAGCTCAGGTCAACAGTTACGCTGCAATGAGTAGTATAAATGTCCCCAACGTGTAACTCAGAGGACCCCATTAGGGATCTGCACACCATATGTAAATTGGTGGAGACCCAGGAGCTGCTGATGCTGGTGTAACACAACTCTTTTTCCAGGTAAGGAGAAGAGAGCAAGCCAATGCTGGGGCTTTCCCCGGGGGTTTGTGCCCCAGAGAAAAAGCAGAGCCTTGGTCTCCCCTCTCCTCCGTTGAGGTTACTCCAATCTCCGCATGTCTGTGCTCCTTCCCCAGCCCTGTGTACCTCGGAAAACCAGGGCTGCCGTCCCACAAGCACACCCCTTACTCTCCACCCTCACCTGAGATGACGTAAAAATAGCTCACGTAGCCATTTTGAGGCATTGTTTTCGTAGCTTTTTGCTCTGTCAGTCTTACCCTCGTGTTTCTCTTTTTCTGCTGGCGGTGATCACGTTGCTGAAACCAACAAAACCCTCAGCCCACAGGTCAATCACGCACTGCGCAGTGGGGAAACCAGCCAGCGAGACCTCATTTGCTAAAAAAACTTGTACTGGTAAACTCTGTTTCGTGTTTCTGCTTTCTGATTAGGTGGCTTACATTCTTGCAAGTTCTTACTACTCCAAAGGACTATGATTGCATTTAAAATGCTTTCGTTTGTTGCATTGCTGCACAGATTAACCTTGAATCATGCAAATAGGTTGAGGGAAGCCAATGGGCCCAAATCATGATCTGGCAAAAAAATTTCTCAGATGTGCTTACACATGCACTGTTCCTTCTGTCTTCCGAAGTGGTAATTAATCATCTGAAAACAGGAACAGCTCAAGTATCAGTGTCCTTTAAAGAAACATTTTGGATGGGCTTTTTAGTAGGTTCAATAATTCATTCCCATTACTCTGCAAACTGTGATTGCTTCATACTGTTGGTTTTTTCCTTTGAGGAATCACATCTCATTTTCCTTTTCTTGAGCTATTTTCATAGTTGCATTTTCCTGTGAGATTTCTGGAAGGGCATTCTAGCCTGAACAAATGTGAAATCAATGAAAAACAGTTCTTGGAGGGTTTGCCAGACCGTTTTGCAGCTATTAAACAATGCAAATAGCTCAAACAGGCTCTTGACCAAGTCAGAGGGAAAACTTCCAGCCTCGAAACGGGGTTTTGCAAGCATATGTTTAATTTATGATTGTCAGCCTCTCAGAACATCCAAAACTGAAAAAAAAAATTGAAGATTTGCTGAAACTACGTCCTTTTGCATCAAAGTCTCCTAGCAGAGTGCGAGTGATCTCTGCAAAGATTCATTCCAGGCTTTGTTGGTGTACTCACCTTAGCTCTGCTACAATTTTGAAACAAAAGATTAACAGAGGAACTTTCCACAAGCTTGCAGACACTATTGCTGAAGTCCTCATAGCTGAACTTCACCACTTAGTGATCAAAAAAGGACCTGTACTTGATTTAAAAAAGAACCGCAAGCCCAGTTGATGTATTTTTCTCCTCATAGGAGATGTTCTTTCCAGCTTTAACCATTTTATTTTCTGCCAGAAACACTCAGATCTTCCAAAAGTCCTCCAAACCATCCTGAAAATCTGGGTGAAGCTACAGCAAACACCTTTCAAAAAGAGAAAACCTTCAGTCTCAGCAACATCCAAGCAAAGGATAGAGATGGCTATTGTGATTGCACAAATGTGTTGACTTTAAATTGTTTACAGCATCCCCTACACTGGCTGTTCCTTCCAGGCTCTGCCTCTCCCCTGACAGCTCCTGACACCACAAGGAACCCAAGCATGCAGGGACCTCCCTCCCAGCCCATGTGCATGCACATCCGACTGCTGCAGCATCTCTTTCTGACACCCCTCACACACCCACACCGCTCTCCCATCCCCTGTCTTCCTCCAGGGACCAGTCAACATCAGCAGTTGATTCACTACTTTAAACGTAAGGCAGGCAGGCCCACTCATTGACTCCTCCGCTTATTTCAATTTTGTGAGTGTATCTTCAAGTGCATTTATTCAGACAGTTCCTGATCTGTTCATCTTTGCATAGACTTTTTGGTGGATTACAGACCTCCTCCTTGCTTGTCAGTCAGATACCACGCTCTCCTGCTTGAGTTGCACACCAGCTTCATTTCTGAGAACTGCACACCATGCCTGAGCTTCAGGCACTTTCCAGAGCCAGTGAAAGTTTGGGAATAAATTAGGCAGAAGATAGTTCTGCAGTCATTGCTTGAAAAACGCAGTGATTCACATTCTTCCCTTCCTTTCTGCTGCAATATGATGGTCTCTTTAGTTCCCAGTAGATCAAAAAAGGACATAGACGAATTAAGTGCACAGTCACTAAATGACAACATTTCCACACAGCACAAGTGACTAATGATATTGATAAATCACCCAGTTGAACTTCTGGAAAATACTGCTGACAGGAGCCATTCAGGCACAATTGTAGTCTAAAACATTGTTTTGTCAAACATCAATCTAAAACATTGGTTTTTCAACCATCCAGATGCAGGTTAACAACTGGATAGCTGCCTACCTTGTCAGCAGGATTCAGTGCCACCACTCAAGGCATTGCCTGTAAAGAGAACAAAACAGAGGGAGATGGTTTCATCCACTGCTGAATTGTAGTGACTCTTGGAGGTTAGTCCATCAGTACTAGTAGCAGGTACCACTATTGGGAGGAAGCTTGTCCAATGCAATTGAACAGGACTAGAACTTTAGAACACGTTCATAAATAAAGCCTGCCTATTGCAAATCCCTCTATAGCTTGGTTGGATTTGAAGAGCTGCAGTACACTGGGGTAAAGAGAGTAGCTGCATCTACCACCTACTGTATGCTCCAGCCTGTGTCACTGCAGGGGGGCAGGCTGTGGCAGGACCTGCAGTCAATAGCCAAGGGATGCTGCAGGACCAGGTGATGCTCATTTGGGCAGGGTAAGAGACAAAGTGTCACGTTTGTGCACAAGTTTTAGGTCAGACGGCACAAGGGCAGCTGGCACGCAGCCACAGCTGTTTATCCTTGGTCGAGTTTGACTTGGAGGTATTTGATCTGCGATCTCTTCCCAAACTGGAATCCCCCCATTTGGTCTCCCACTGCTGTCAGATGCATTAAAGGGCTGCAAATTACAGCTGCTGGCACCAAAATCTGGAGTGGGACTGCCTAGCAAAGTACAAAAGAGAAATGAAGGAGGGGGGCTGCTTAGCTGAGACCTAGCTCATGGTGGTGTACACCTATCTGCAAAACCACATGTTACCAGGGGACAGCACGTGTTTTGAAACTGCCTGGTTAACTGCCCAACACTTCTTACCTTTGTGTTTTCATGAAATTGCTGCAGACACCTGAAGTTTTACAGAGATTTTTTTCTTCTTTTCGAGAAATGTACCACAATTACAATGTGTGAACTAAAGCATACTTATTCCCAGAACCATCGGCCCTGCAAATTGTATTTCTGGTTCTTCTATTTTCCTTCTTCCTTGTAGCTCAGGAGGAAGAAGAAGTGATAAAAAAAAAAAAGGAGAGAGAAGCAAAACCAGATTACATTGGAAAGCTTCGGTAGCAAAGGCTGTGCTTTGATGAGGTTTGAAGTGTTTGGTTTTCACGATTCAGTTTGTCACACCATTTCTCAGAAGAGCATCATGGTCAGGCATGTGGTTTCTTCTTGCTGAGAATACCTCAAGTTGCTTTGTCAGCTGAGGGATCCTAGAGGGAGTCCATGTTGCAACCCCCTAGTCACTTTGTGGAGGCCACCAGCAGCAGCACACCCTTGCCGGCCCCAGTGTCCCAGGAAGCCACATCACTCATCCTTCCCCCCTTCCCTCCCCTCACCCCCCCACTTCCTCTCCCACCCCTACTCATTAATGCTTGCCTGCAGTGCAGGCTTTGGGTTATTTTTAGGTGCACAATATCTGGGTGCTGCACACGAGAGATAATGAACCTCTTCGGTCACTGAGTTTCACTCTGTAACACAGCCAGTACAGAAAACAATTCAGCCAGCAGGGAAACCACGCCAAAATTGGCTAGCCAAGGGTGCTGAGATCCAGTGGAAGGATGGGAAACTGCCTACCAAAAATCAGGTACGTTCAATACCATTTTATATTTTGTTACTAAACAAGAGGACTAAGAGAGTGATTTTATGAAAAACAGGATCAAATTATACCTGCAATGAGTCAACCTTAAGGCACCACGAGAAGCCTTTTGATTAAACAAAGATAATTTAGCAAGTAAATTAAGATGAATAATATTGTTCTTAGTATGTCAAAGAGTATTGCCTCACGATGTTTTTTTAGGGAGGTGCCTTCATCCGTAGGCTCCAAGCACTGAGAGCTTGCTGAAGGAAGGGTGTTACAGGTGAGGAACACAAGGAGCAGAGAGTACTTGTCATCTGCTCCAGGTTTTCAGGCAGGAAAACTACACTTGGATGTTCACCTTGCCTTCTCTCACCTGTTGGCACCAGGTCTTATGCAGACAACCTTTTATATACACCGCATATAAATAGATTAAATTATACAGTGGACATGCTATATATATAAATATAATTTAGTTAGGTACAGGAGTGGTTAGGAAGATTGTCTCCTAAGGACCTGTGAAGACAGAGGAGGATGCTTGGCAGGACCCACCTAGGACAGGCAGATTGCCTTCGGCACCATCTATGCTGGAGATGCTCAGTGCAGGGACACCGAGCACGTCTGGGCACCAGCCAGGCTGCCCCTCTTCTACGGCCAACAGGCTGCCATTGCTGCCCACCCTGAGGCGAGGGTTTCCAGCAGGATTCACCACTGTTCAGCATAGCTATCTTTAATGTCACCCATAGAAAGGGGGGCAAATTATATTAGCGACTTCCCTTTTACCCAGATATAGTAAAGCACTTGGATATTTCTGAGTTTATCCCATCCAAACAGGACATGCGGGAAAGCTTGGGCTCTTGAAGCAGTACATTACAAAGAAGACAAATAAAGTCACATACTTGGAAATTTTTAAATAATAGTGATGAACCTCTTCCAACAAAACTGGCTGGCTCAAGCAATGACTTTTTCCACTAATGTGAACAGAAGGAGGTTTGCTCTGGGAAAGCAGCACGTCACATGCTATCTTACAGCAACCTGGGATTTTTAAGGAGGATGCCTAACCCCATGTGCCTAAATATTTTGAAAGGGGGAAGGTGAGAAGCAGATCCCTGGACACGAGCAGGTGAGGGCTGGCACTGCAGCTGGCAGTGCTGCATAGGGTGTCTGGGGCTGGCCCACCCGGGCTGGGAAACCCCACCACAGTGCCACAGCTGCACATGGCTCTCTCGTCTTCCAACCTTGCTGTGTTGCGGTATGCACTGGTGTTTTGCCTGGCCTGGCTAGCCACAGGCATAGGAAAAGTCACCTGGCAACACTGCTTCAGAGTAGCAGGCGCTGGAGGGCTCTCTGACCCAGGCATCCAGCCCCTCTGGCCATTGCTTTGCGGGGTACTTGTGTCACAGCCTTGCCTCTGCTAAAAACTGTCCTAGCTTACGGTCTGTGCCTTTGTACTTCCAAGGGACAGTCATCATGGCTCTCCGGTAACAGCTTTCCTAGTAGAAACAACCAGGAAGCCACTGTGTGAACAGATGATTTCCTTGAAGGCCCTCAGAGAGGAAAATCCCCTCTCTTTCCCTTTGTCTTCTTGGTAGATCAAAGAAAAAGTAGCGTAACCTCTGAGTACTCTACCCTGACTGCTTGCTTGGCCTTAAGGAGCTCAGATGAGGCACTCGCTTGCCAAAATTAAATGTTCTGCTTGTTTCCAAAGAGAGTGCATCCCTCACCTCCCTGCAGGTCTGTGCCCAGAGGTCTCAGGCATGGCTGCTTTACCTGATCTTGATGGAAAGGGCAGAAGTCCCCAAAGCATGAAGCTTTGCTCTCAGAAGCAGTTTGAGTCAAGGCCAACAAAATCCATGTGCAACTGGTGGGTCCTCACCTGTGGCAGCAAGGAGCTGTGATAAACTCACTTGTCTGTTGGATCTCAGCCCCAGGCTCTTAGCTCCCAAATTTGCTGAATCCCCATTGCTTTAAGTGCCTGTGTCACACTTACAGGTGGGACTTCTGCTGCTTTTGAAAACATTCCCGAATGCTTTGTAGGAGCAGGAATCAGGGCACCATGAGCCAGCTTTTCATAAAGCAGATTTTTCCTACTAGCTGTTGATGGGGTTGTGAAACCGATATTACCCACCAGAGAGGAGGGCAGAAAGGTCCACTCCCATAAAAGGCAGCACTGGCACGGTGTCGTGTCGCAGCCTGTGCTCATGCAGCTCCACACGCTGCTTTCCTCACTTTCAAAAATTCTTCTGAAACAAACCAGTGCCAGGAGAGGTAGCCCAGGGAAAGCATTAACTAGTTGCCCTTGCAGGACAGAGAGCAAATGCAACCCATCTCCTCCATCTCCTGTCAATTAGCAGAGCCAGCTCACCATGAGTTTTGTGTAGCATATTGCTCCTCAGTCACAGCTGCCTGACTGCTGATAAAGCTGTGTCGTTCTGAAAAAAATCATAGGCCCTGCAGAAGTTCAGAGGGATGGAGAAATGACGAGGGTGGGGTTTTTCTTTTCAGAAAACTGTAATTCCTGTGCAGTGACTCAGCATCCTGGCAAAGCCCCCAGCACTGCAGAGGCAAAGCCCCAGTCACCACTGCTCACCAGGCAGCAGGAGAGGCAGAAGGTCAGCTAGGAAGGGCTCCTCTGCTCCACAGCACAGGGAAGGCTTACAGTCAAGCTAAAGGAAAAGCTCAGGTTGTGACATAAAAGTTTATACGCATCTCATAGTAGACAGCTCATCCACACCAACCTGATCCTGTGTTCATGAGGGCACTTTGTACTGCTGCGAGATGAAAACACCCTTGTTTCTTGTCTTAGACACTAGGCACATACCAACCTCCAAAAATCTGCACCCCCGTTCCCCACAAAGAGTTTTGCACTGCATTAACAGCTCATATTGTCATAAACCTAAATTCCTAAGGAATGAGACCCATGCAGTCACACCATCCACTTGTCAGCTTTAACCAGATCTGGAAAAAATAAAAGTAGCCATGTGGATAGGGGAGCATCTACAAGGCTTGGGAAAATTGGCAGCCAGGTGGAGGAAATAACCCCAGATTATCAGTCCAGTGAGACTGGCAGGCAAAGTTCATCAGCTTGAGGTGAATCAACCCACCTGTAGGTGAGGACCAGCCATGGCTGGCGAGGGCTCAGGGGCAATTACAGAGGCAGCAGGAATTACAACATACTGAAGTGATGGAGCATTAATCTTGCTTTGTCAAGCAGCCAGCCACAAAAAAAGGATGGCACTGGTTTTTTGCTTGGTGGGATGGGGTTTCTTTGAGGGTTTGACAGTTTTATGTCAGAGGTAGTGGGTTTAAGGAGCCAGGGAGGAACTGGCTATTTCTGGAGGTCCAACTGTTTCTGAAGGAAGATCCAGCTATTTTTTGGACCAGTAATCTCTGGTTGAAGGAGATTGAGCTAAATGGAGAAAACAGCTGCAGTGGCTCTGAAGTCCTCCGTCCTGAAGGCTAGTGCTGTCATGTCCCACAGCAGATCAGAGGAGCATTGTATTTCTGAACGCAGGCGAGGCTGGCATCACCCCTTACAAAGGTGGCTCCGTGGATGCATGTGTGACCTTACCATCAGCATCCCACTATCTCTACCCAGGAAGTCCCCCTTTGGGGACAGAAAGGGCATCCAACACCTGGTCTGTTGACACTTGGCAGATGGTCTGAAGTACAATCAGACTGAAAGCAACCTTAGTTTCAGGTGTGCAAAGCAGAGCTAACACAAAATCAAGCTCTTAATAGCAGGTGGCTTAATTTCGGACCCCACCATAGACCCTGCTGCCTCCTCTGTATTTAATTTCTTGATCCTCTTTTCTTCTTCCTGTGTATCTCCAAGTCTACCACTTCATCCCTTCCATTTGAAGAGCTTACTTTTTAGTGGCATTTCTATGTTTGGCTTGACCACTTCCCGAGCGTGACAACCTCTGGAGCCTGTACAATAGCTCATACAGCTGCTCTGCAAACAGCAAAGTGATACTATAGAAACAAAGAAAATGAATTCTGCCTTTGTTTTTATTTCAATAGTTGAGTCACATTTCTCCTCTTTTGAGACTGCTGGCCAGAACTATTTCCCAGCATTTTCACACAAAGCTAAACTTATAATTGCCTCCAAAAAAACTCCCAACAAGAGTCAACCCCCCTAGAAACCCTCCAGCCACAGGCAAGTTGGGCTCTCCTCCTCTAACTGCTGGGCACCTGCCTCAAAGGAGCCAGCGTGTCTGCAGTATGAATGCAGATACTGAAAAATGCTTTCAATTCTCAGCCCACACGACATTTTCCCACAGGATTACACATTATTGAGTAAATAAGAACACTTTATCTAAGGATTGTGCAGCGGTTTGCAGGTCTAATTTCCTACAGGAACATACGCTATTTATCTTTTGGTAGTCCAGGGGAAGAGCTATCCAAGCCCAATGGCTTTTCCACCTGAGTGAGGGACTGAAAAATCAGAAACCAACTGAATATAAACAAGAAAAAAATGGAATAAATAGATGATCAGAAGACAAAAATACTTACATCAAACTCATATCTGACTCCAAATGTCAATTATGTGTATTATAAATATATATAAGATATACATAGATATTTTATTTTTAATGTATCTTATAGGACTTCTAGGACCAAATTGTATGAAATGTTCACACTGGCATTTCCAACTAAGCTAGAAGGCCTTATGCTCCGTATAAGCAAAATGCTGTATACAATTCAAAGAAAACCAGGCAGGCCACATCTTTATTCCCAGCTGTAATAAAAGTGATCTGAATTCTCCCACTAAACAGGAAGTCGGGATGTTCACTAATATTTGTGAAACTTTCTGCTACTCTGATAAGAACACCAGGGACACATGCAGAAAGAAGTTACTTCACGCTATGTGCCAAACTTGGGTAGTATATGAAATACTAAGATCTAAGAGTACACATTTAGCAAGGAAAGTATTGACAGCAACAAAGAATGGTGGCATTACCTATTTGTCTCCAGTCCTGGGAAAGAAAAAGAATATGCAAATATGCCATTAGAGACTGATTCATAATGCACGTCCACTGGCAAGTTAGGCCCATTTCCCAACTTCATACAATTTGGCAGCTTTGCAGTCCCTTGGTACATTTTCATTATATAAGTAAATCTAACATAAATATAAATAACATATTCTAAAATGTTTGTAAATTACTCTACAGGTGGTTTAAAAGCACAAAATTGTAAAATATAAGCAATAGTCCATGCTCCAGTAAGTCTAGCTCTTATCATGCAAAAACTTGGCAACAGAGCAGTCAGGGCATAATTTAAAGGATCTTAAATTTGCCAAATAATCTCAGTACTTAAACCTGGAAATTCGGTCTTCTGCTCAAAACAGCAAAGTTTATTTGCTACTGGAGGTTAGATGTGTCAGGAAATGGCCTGCCCACCAGCCTTGCACTCACCCATGGGTTTGCAGTTTGTGTAACACAATCACTGTGTTTCTCTTCCTTTTAATTTTCGCTGAGACACACTAGCACATAGATTGACATGAATAATTTGGGCGGGGATGGGGCTCATTCCTCTTCACAATATTTACTGCTCACTCACCCATCTGGAGGTATTTAATACAGACCAACACAGAAAGATTTATAGCTCTTTAAAACCACAAACTTTGCCGACCAACTGCCAGGTTCCCCGGGGGGAGAGAGGCTGTACTTCTCAGGAACAGTTAAATGTTGTAACGCTGGCCACCAGCTGCCAGCTTCTCCCTGCCATCCCTCCATCCGTGGACCTGTGATTTGTGCCTCTCCTTCCCCAGGGTTCAGTGCCAGCCTGGGGCTGCCTCCCAGGGAGGACAGGGGAAAGGCTGAGAGTGCAGAGGCAGAGATGCTGCATAAAGTGACTTGTCCGAAAAACTGGTGGAGGGTACTCGCCACATGACCATGGGGACCTGGGGGTTGGCAGCAGTGAGCGAAGAATAACCAGTACCAGACATAACCCACCCACCCTTATTTCCATACCCTAGGTGGAAAGCGGGCATCCCCATCAGGAGAAAAAGATACTCCCACAAGGAAAGTAAGTAAAGAGGTTCCTTGAGCACCACGGAGGTGGGGGTGGCATGGCATGGAGCGGGTGGGGGCGCAGGGGAGCTCTCTCTTAGCACCCAGCATCACTGCGGAGACAGCCAGAGGGCATTTTGCATCTCAGACGGGGGAAACCTACTTGCAACATCAGGGGCTACCTGCCCTCTTGCTACCTGACCACACTTTGGTGTCTCTTTGGTTTTTTTGGTTTCTGGAAAAGGTAGCGTGAGGGGGCAGCTGTCCCCCCCAGCCTCCTAAACTAGACATGCCTCAGCCACCACCTCGCAGCTGCCTCCTGTGATGGTGAGCTCAGCCTTGGTATATTACAGCTGTGCCCACAGGCTTGCAAACACCTGAACTGCAGCGGGGGAACATCTGCCCCATGGGGTGCCTGTGCTACATCCCTGCTTCATCCCCTGCAAACAAGTGGAAGAGGCAACCCGCTGGGTGCTGCAGGAGGAAGGGGGCTGCCAGCACAGGGTTTGGTCACACGCCAGCCCCTGCTGCCCCTACAAGCATGGTTTAGGATTTTTTCTAAACTCGTAATAAAATAGTTTCTGCATATTTAATATGCAAAGAGGGAAGACTCGCATAGTAGTCAGGATCACGTGCATTCACGTGAGTCACAAGGTCTTGCTTTTGATTCAGACTGCTACTTCTTCCATCAGTGGGTAAAGCCATTTATATAGGGATGGTATAATACTTTTATCACTTTCACAAGTTGTGATCTTTGCTTAGGGAGGAACAGCTTCTTGTTGGTCTTGTGCATTGGCAATTTCATGGCAGTGTCAAGGCAGCACCAATAATGTTTTAAAACACTGCAAGTTCTCTAAGATGGCAGCTTTAACACAATATTGAGAGACTGACATCTTTCCTTCAGTCAGGTTGCAAAACAAGTACATTTAAAAACTCCGTTATCTTAGGCAAAAGTGAAAGCCCAGCTCTGAAATTTTACAGGAGCAACCAATGGTTCAATCAACTTTATAACAAGAACCAGCTAGGCAGATGAAAATAAAGCTGAGAAAAAGAATGATGCAAACAACAACTTCCTGCCATTTAGATGCTTATGGGACAGACAGACAAATTTCCAGAAAAGCCGCAGCTTGCCGAACCCGTGTGCACAAACACCCAGTCCACACTCAGGCATGAGGCACGACACACAGTGCCTCTGCACCCCAGCGCCCAGCCAGTGAGCCCAGCCAGAGTTAAGGCTGCATTAACCATAAAGCTGACATAGAGTCAGAGAGCAAGCAGTAACAGCCATTTCTGAGACAGACATATAAAACTGAGTTCAGTTAAAAGTTAAAAAAAATCCGAACAAAACCACCACAAGAAAAAAAAACCCAGCAAGGTTACGCTTCTAGGTTTTATTAAGGGTGATGAGCAGTGCTGCATGATGTAAGTGCGTATTAAACTAGAATAAGATAGTTGCTGAAAGGCCATCAGATTTTTTTAGCCTTCAGAGACTCAGCACTTTCCCCAACTAATGTCACACTAACTCCTGCTTTTGCACAGCCTGCCCTAAGTATGTAGCTAAGTCTGAGTAAATCCTGTGCTGCAGAAAGTCCTGTTGCTGTACCAAAGGTTGACAATCACGTGTGTTTTCTTCCTCTTCCCCAGCACAGACCTACAGCCATCCACCAAGTACCGTCCAGGTAATGACTAAAAGTGAATGTTTTTGCTGCTCTCCAGGGCAACTCAGTCCAAAACATCCATGTGCCAGAAAGATAAAGTGTCCATCACATTCCCCCAGGCGAGACAAAAGCTCATATTTGGGGTAATTCCTTGGGATGCAGAAAAACATCAGTTTAAGCCTATGCACTAAATAAATGTATGTTCATAAATTATAACGATGATACGCAGCCGCAATCTCAGGCAGCTGGTGGCCAAAACAGACGGCAGCACTACCCTGTAATTTCAGAGGCTGAGTGTATCACTGCCTCAAATCAAATAGTTCAGGAGGCTGAACCTTGTGATCATGTCCTAGATGAATGTCCCCAGCCACTGGGCAATTTATGCTGTGAGGGTACTTCTCTCTCCTCTTTCCCCTCTCTCCTCAGCTTTCTGGTAGCCGATGTGACCTCTTTTGCCTACGGTTTCATCAAAACTGGCGTGTTTCCACAAAAAGTTTCAGTTTCAGCATGACGTCTTCTAATAAAAATCCTTTTAAATGGACCATTGCCAATCAGCTTTAGTAATAAAAGAAGTATTCAGTTGAAACACAAAGGGAGATTTAATAGTTGGAGGCTTAAAAGTTTTGGTTAATCTTTCCATTGTAAAAAAATAGCGGATGTCTCAATGAATGGCTAAGTCTCTGTCGGAACAGAATAAGGTTTCCCTTTCCAATGACCTCTGTAAGGAAGGAAAAAAAAAAGCAAAAACCACCTGCATTGTTAGATTGAACATTTAGTTTCTTATAAACCAGAAAGGATCAAATTGTTGCGCTGCAAGAGGACACGCAGGAAAGACTGGCATGATAAACACATTGCCCGGTCTATCTTACTTCCCTGCTTTGGGGTTAGATTCAGGAGCTCTGGCAATGCACCCCGAGGTCATTTAAGAGGTAAGGATATAACTCGGTGTGTGCCCTGCCGCTCTGCCTGAACTCACCGGCCTGGAGGCAGGGGTGGGGGAGCAGCCACTTCCCAACTGATGCACTTCACAGTCTTGTGTACTTGTTAGCCTGTGTTAATACACTGGGCTCTGAGAGGTAGCAGCTGAGTACCTATGGTTTGCTACCTCTGCTTTGTAAATAGTTCATTTCAGCAGAGGGCAAGTGAAGTTGCTTCTTGAGACAGCAATGACGAATGATAACCAGAAGCCCTATGCACTGCAGAACAAAGTGCTGCCATTTAGCATCCCAACCCGTTTGATGATGGTTTTTTTTTAAAAATAAAGATGACATCAGTAAAACAAAAGTTGGTGGCCGGCAGATATGTGGGTGTTTAGCAGAAAATTCTGAAAAGAGTAGGCAAGATGACAGAAGAGGGTGTGATTAAATGAGCTCATCGTTTGTACATGTGAGTGTGGGGTGGACTGTGGGGGAAGAGAAGTGGAGGGGGTGGAACTGTAATGGGGAACCTGCCAAGAAGCTGTCTGGTTTTGGAAGTTTTTGGTGTCCCAAGTAAAAACCCCAGAGCATGGTTTGAAGACAGTCCTGGGCCAGTTGTTTGTGGAATAGGAGAGCCATCCCTTCCAAGCATCAAGCTTGGCCTGTGAATAATGAAAGAATCAAACTAAATCTCAAGAGTCTTCAGACTCACTCCTCCTGCACCATCAGCCTATGGGACAAATCACACCACCTCTGTGCTTCACTCTCCCCCCTGATAAGAGAAGGTCAATGATAACAGCCTTTCAAAACCTGTAGACTAGAAGAGTTTTGGAAAACGCAGCTGTTAGTAAGACTTGGGTAGACCTATATGTTGGAAGGGACAAGAGGCAGTCCAGACTTCACTCAATGGATTTGGAGCCAGTCACTCATGAAAATAAAGAACCTAATTGGTCTAATTTCACAGGTACATTAGGAGAAACGCTGCTGCCCTCCCAATTCTTTGCAATGGTGACTAGTGAAGGAGAGAGACATGCCTCTGCAGATAGGTGGGGAATTCCTTTTCTTAAGCAAGTCCACTCTGATTTCTCTACTTGTTAAAAATTCTGGAATTTCTAAATCTCAAAATTTTACAAAGCCTCAAAACTCAGGAATTATTTTCAGTGAAGTGCTCTCAAGGTCAGGAGATCTTTCACACCAGGCAGAATTGAAATGGACAAAATGATTTATATAAGCTGGGAAAATCCAGGACAAATTCTGGAGGAAATTTGTTCTAACAATTATTTCTTATTTATATGTTTGAAAAATAAAAGTAAACGCTTAGGGTTTATTAACCCGTGGAGCAGAGAACTTCCACTTACAGAGTATGAAAGGTAGCTACAAATGTGAGCATGGATTCAGCATCATGCACTTAAAATACTGCTACTACTGCAGACAATAGAGTATGCCACTCTAAAGCCCGTAATTAGTCACTGGCCTTTTTATCCAGTGGGCTCAAATCAAGAGCATCAGGGCAAACAAATTTTTAACTTCTGGCTCCAAGTACTTAATCAGTTCACATCATCTCTTTCAATTTAATGACTCATCCTGCTAGCTATTTAGATACACAACCACCCACAACCCCTTAGCAAACACCTTCAAGAGGCAAAAGGAGGGACAAGTCTAAACAGAGTTGGGAAGGCATTTACCCACACAATCTTACCTCCTCCGTCATTAATAGTTCTTCCTTCTCCTCCCTCTGTTTTCAAGGACAGCATTAGACAAGGGCTGCCAGGTAGGGGGTGAGCCATCGCTGCATCTCCCATGAGGCCAGGGCCCCTTCCAGGACAGTGCATCTCCTGCATGTACACACTTGGGGTCTCAGTTGACTCCCACCCCCTACAGTCTCTCTGGCAGCTGGCTGTGACTCCCCTGGCCCTCCCTTTATCCCTCTGTTTTCCTATGCTTTTTACTCTGCAAATCACCCTCACCCCTTCCTTTAGATCCTCCCCTAAACATCCCGTATTAGGTCCTGTGCAAACCCCAAACGCTCTCCCCTCACATGCATTAATAATATGTCCCACACCTTTAGCAACTCCCTCTCCACCCTCATCTGCTCCCACTCACTTGTTGGGTGGATGTCACCCTGGGCTCACCGGGATTACAGCTCTCCTAGGTCAGTCCTGGGGGGGAACCATGGCAGGGGATGATTCTAGCTCCCTCCCTGCCCTTGTGCAGCTGCGCTCCCTCGTATATGTGTGTGGTGATGAGCTTTTTATCATGTAACCTACCACAAAGCAACGCCAACCTCAGAAGAAGAGTCAGACCTTCATTCTCCGTCCACACCAGGCGTGCACGCATTGTTTGGTGTTCCTGGTTTCCAGCCACAGCCTGTACAGTAGGAAAATGACTGCAGATTTAAAAACCACTCTTGGTACTATACATATTGAACACCACTGCATGAGTGAGCACACAGTCTATACCAGATTTAATTACGTTGCAAACTTCTTCAGGCTATAGTCATGGTGAAGGTTCTCTCTCTTTCTCCCCCCCTCTCTCAGGAAAATTTTGCCAAAAAAGATGCTATGAATTCCAGCGAACTGTGGTACTCAACTGTCAGCCACGATGTGAAACATGAAGCCTCTGTGATTAACACCGATAATCAGACAGAATACACACTTGTCAATGTGCCCAAGGGGAAGGAAAATACCGTCAGGACTGAAGAGCACAGTGAATATGATTACGTCCTGATAACTTAGGCAGGGACACTTTCTCCTCCCAAGTCACTCTTTCACCTGAATGTTTAAACCAGCAGTATGCAGCCTTGCTGAAACACCCTATCTCTGCTGTCATGTCTTCAGACCAACATCTCTCTCTCATTACCAAGTTTACTCATTAGGACACATCTGCTGGTCATTTCCAATGAGACAAATCCATCCATGAAAAGGTGATCAGAGAGAGAGACAGGGTACAGGACTTGACAATTAAAGCAAGAGGCACCAGTAACAACTGCCATTATAAGACAATGTTTCTCCATAGAAAATTAGGTGCTTCATTACTAGAAGCAACTGAGGCTGCTTAATAGTAATTTTTTTTATAGAGGAGTCTTATAGAACTACTGATTGAAACCTCCCTAAAATGCAATAATAACATCCCTTTTGTTGGTTTTCTTTGTTTTCTTTTGTGGGGGAGAAGGGGTCAGGCTTGTGTTTAAAATGAAAGGCATAGACCCTGTGCTAGGCGCACTTACTCTTTTCTGAAGTTTCTCTGGCCTGCTTGATATATACCATTATATATACCATGTTACAATGTACAATTTAGATAAATAACTCATTTCTCACATTGCCCCCCAAGCCCTTTTAATGTAATAGTCTTAAGAATGAAGTCTTAACAAATTTGGAATTAAATTTAAAAAGGCAACAAGCTTCATGCAAAGCAAAAGTTCCAGCCACTTCAAATCGCTGCCCCTTAGAAGACTATAAAACCGATGAAGACCCCGATGGTGCACGGGAGTAACTGCGCACCTCTCAGTAGAAGTTTCCCAGGTGTTGCTTTTGTGACACAGCGCTTCCAGCTCACTCCTGCTGGAGTCTCAGAATTTGTCTCTCTGCAATGCCAGAACATAACCTCTCCGTAGCCCACCACCCCTCTGCAAACAGCATTTGTGGACACCCGCAGAGGACTGCAACCTGCTATTCAACTGTTCACCAGGGCTCATAAAGCGATTATGTGCCTGTGCTCTTGCTTAAGCATGTTGGTTGGTTTGGGTTTTTTTTTTTTTGCTCCCTCCATTTTTGTAATAAAACAATTTGGAAGAAAACATTGAACTGTTTTCCTGGTTTTAAATCTTCCTTTGTATGTGATAGCTGGCTGTAGCTCTGGCTTCACGGTCTGGTGCCTTTGTGCATCCTGCCTGCAGTTTCAGTGCTGGGGGTGGTCCCATGGGTGAACGGTTGCATGCAGCAGCGGACAGACACGCTGTTAGGGCAGCGCAGGCAGCGCTCCGCAGGTACAGCTGTGGGGACAGGCAGCTGAATCTGCCCAGAATTTGTACTGGCTGCTGTGGCTACACGGACGACTGCCTGCCATGGGATTCTAAAGGGCTGCTTGTAGAGCCCACAAGCTGAATTACTAGAACTATCTTTTCTGTTCCTTTTTAACTGTGCCTCAGTTGCCTCAGTCATCTTTGTATTACCCACACTCCTTCTATAAAAATTAACATTAAGCATTCACAAAATATCTAAGTTGATGAAATAATGTGTTTTCACACTACTTTGTCCCTAATGGAAGAGGTCATAACTAAGTCATCTGGCTATTTTTTTTTTACGTGATCAATTTACCTCAAAGAGATAAAACCAGATACCACTGTTTGTTTGGTTGGGTTTTTTTAACTTTTCCTTCAATTAGAGTTCAAAGCATGACTGGATGTAGACTGGATGTAGACTGTAAAGTCAGACATTTCCTGCTGAATATCACAACATCTTGCTACAAGTCCACCTTCTTCTTTCTTGTGAATCGATGGGGTAAAGGCACAGGGGAAGAGGAGAATGGCTGGAAAAAACTGAATGATTGGCACCTTCTTTTTTCTGTCAGCTCCTAATGCACATAGAGGTATCACCATAAAGAAGCATAATCATTTTATTATTTTTCAATTCTTAGAAACAGAATCAAGATAAAGAAGTGTTCAAGGGCAGATTCAGTCATCTTAAAGCAATAAGATCAAGCAGCACCTCGAAGGCAAACCTTTTCTTTGCTGCTGGTATTTTCATAGCCTGCTGCTTTTGGGACAAACCACACAAACCATCAGTTTTGTCCTTCCCCAGTGTAAGACTCAGAAGAAATATCTCTTCTAGTTGTATCCTGCACAGAATATTGCACCAAAAGAAATTATGGTTCTAACATCCTACAAATCAAGGAGGAGTCAGAATTAGCCACAAATATGAGAGCCATGTGAACTACTAATTTGGTCCAGGCTGTTTCCCAAGCTCAGTTAAAACTCAAGCCACAACAAATGTGGGTTTGAGTGTACAGCTGAGTCAGACGTTTCATACAGCGCTCAGCACTTAGAATTCTGATGGTTATTTTGCAACTCAAACAACTGAAAGACTGGAGCTGCTGAAGAACGAAAACAAACACTTTAAGAGTAAAAATAAATATTTTAATGCATAGTAAAATTGTCATATTACTCCTTAAATAAACCAGTAATATTAGAAAAAGAAAAACAATTTCCCATAAGATATTTCTCACAATACAAAAGGTTTCATAAAATACATCTGTCTATCCAACAGTACTAATATTTATACTGGCTATAAACAAATAACAAGAAGCTATACTTCACTAACATGGTAGTGAATCCATCACATTCTGTGTAAGTTAGTGCTTATTTTTTAATTTTCATATTACAATCAATTACTGGCTATAACTCTCATGCCACACTGGACTATATGGCCTGCTTCAGGACTTTCCATTTGGCACTGGTCATCTCATCTGATCTCTTCTCAACAAGAACTATTTGCTGCCTTATTAAGGCAAATATCTTGCACCTGCTCATTTTTATCCCCACTGCAGGGGCAGGGAGTGTGATTAGGGTATAGACTAGTTTCTCTTTGAATTTACAAATACACGTCAGATAACTGTCTTTTTACAAGTACTAGTGGCTAATTACTACAGCACACAGCTAATGTGGCCCTTTCAAGATTCCTGTTGCATTCAGATGCATTAATGAACAAGACATGTTTCTTCCTTCATTTCTATTTCACATTACAGAATAGAAAAATAGAGTAGATATGCAGAAAGACTGTAGGATGAACAAAGGAATGATGGCGTTGAAGCTCACTTAAGAAGTAAAGGTCTTGCATGCAATTAAAGAAAATAGGAAGTATATTTAAGTTTTCAGGCTGTTTTGTGAGGAAAGAACAACAGGGAAACAAGGCACATGAAGTTGGCAGGGGGAAAGTAACAAACCTGAGCATGCGTGGAAGTGAGCATCAAGGATGAATTTGTGCAGATAATTTTGGATAATCCAAGAGAAGAAGAAAGGAACCATGTGCAAGACTGCTTTTAAAGCTCATGCGGGAAAAACAGTTTTAATCGTAAGGCAAGACAAAACAGAGATGCATCAGGCAAGATACACAATTTTCACAAGAGTGAAATGTATTATTGATATATCAGGACAACAATAAAGAAGGAGGTAGTGATGTTTACGAGTACAACACTTATAAATATACCACATTTCTCATTTACAATATTGAATCACAGACAGTATTTACAGGACAATGTCTTTAGACCTGCTTCCACCAAATTAGTAGCTCCCTACCCTGGGATTACTAACAGATAGGAGAAGCCCATCTCTCTAGATGGTGAGGAAGAGGAGGAGTCTTTCCATCGTTACTCTGAAAGTTAAAACAGTACATTATTAACATTAAAATGAAACTGTAGTTATATATTTCAGCATATTCTTTCCTGTCCCTTTTGCAATGTGTTTTCTATGAATCCTGTCAATATATAAGGAGCAAAATGATACTGAGAATTAGAACTCATGATTTGTTGCTCTCTTGAGTACCAAGAAAAATCGATATGAGGTAAGAACAAATCTTACTTATATGCACTGATGTTGGTGTGTTAGCCTTGAATTATTCTGAAAGCACACTTTCAGAATGTGTGGCTCAGTCAGTGGGAGGTCCATGCATTGTTTTCCGTAAAACTTCAAAGCTCATAGGACTTTTATATTGACACTTCAGTCAAGACAAATCTAAATGCACTGGAATTACTACCTAGTCACTGGTAGTCATTGGAATCACTCCCTAGAAAACCTGGAAGAATGAACATTTGGTTCCTTTAAAAGGTATCTCTGTGCATAATAAATTTTCCCAAAAAACTCTGAAAAGGCAAAAATGAGGAGGATTTTTCATCCTTGACTGTGAAAAAAAATCAGAAATTGACTTCCAAATTACTTATCCTGTTGCACTTAGATTTAGACTTTTTTTATAAGCATTCAAATACAAATATATAATGAGGAGAAATAATTTTAGTTATTTGTCTCTGCGTTATGGTACACACACCCCCATAAGGAGATTTTCTTTGTATGCATAAAATGCAAGAGGAGAGCTGAAAAGTATGGTTAGAGTCTGTAGCTAACCAGTCTCATCCCTACTCCATTTCTAATCAGAGGACTAAACAGTGAATCCTAGGTAATGAGCTAAGCATAGAAAGACTTTCCTGAAAACTGAATATTTTATATTTTGCACAACAATATTGAGAAAATTGTATTTCCTAGCGAATCTCAACGTCTTTCCAGAAAGAATTCTCTCTTTTTAAGTTAATACTTCAGATCTTTGTAAAGAAACAGTACCTCTTAATGGACAGCACTTACATGTTATTGTGAGAGAGGCTGGGTCAAGCTTTAACCTGTCACATTCAGAGATCTCAGGATTAAAAGCATCGTCTTCATCATAAATATTTTGACGTAGAACGTTCCTTATAAAATCTGGGTTCATTGTGTTTTCCATAAACCCTTCTGTCGATGGTGGTAAAGAAAACTCCAGCTGATAAAATACAGTGGAGCTTTGGTTACTGAAAAACAAAAAAAAAAAAGTCAAGTATGAATCTCTTCAAGTCATGACTGGATTTTTTTCTTTCTTGAGAAGCCTGACTTCATACTAATGTTTGCGT
The DNA here is from genome assembly GCA_002844005.1 of Limosa lapponica baueri. NCBI lineage: Eukaryota > Metazoa > Chordata > Aves > Charadriiformes > Scolopacidae > Limosa > Limosa lapponica. Next base: position 111,151 of record KZ506749.1, on the reverse strand, counting down.
GGATTTTTTTTTTAAAGCTTGTTCTAAAAAAAGCATTATAAAGGAAAACTGCCACCAAAGATTCCAGTTTCCTGCTTCACCCCTGCTTCTCAGACCAGCTCTTGACATTAACAGAAACTGGGCACACACCTGAAGCCAAAGTGAGACAGGTTTTCAAATGTGTAAAGGGCAAGTGGACACATGTCGTAACGGGGTGAGGTTTTCAGAACTTGTGCCTAACAAGTACATACCAGTAAGAGCAGAGCTGTTGCAATATCTCATGCATAGGTTAGCTGAGAACCTGCAGAAAGATTTGCTCTCCTGTTTAGCAGCACATGGCACAACCGAGCTCTGCTCCTATCCCAGCTCCGGGGTTGATTATGCAAACCACCAAACTGGAATCCATCTCTGGAGATTTCATTGCTTGTGGTCTACCAAGTCCCCTACCTACAACTTAATGTTTACATTTTGTACACCCAGGATTTAGGACATCAAAAAATTGGAAATTGGATGGGGAAAAAGAGAAAGAGGCAGAGAGAGAGAAAAAGAGAGACAAATCAACTAGTCAATAAGTATGCAGAACTGCAGCTTTGTATTTGGTGTGTAAATTGTAATTTTAACCCGCAAGGCTCACTCATTGAACAGAGCCAGCATGCCCAAGGCTGGCAGTACAGGGCAGCACATTCCCCAGAGCGCCCTCACAACTGCCCCTTGCCCCAGTCCAGGTGGTCCTTCCTATGTCCTTGCTCTTTCAAGGGCCTTGGGCTTTTGAAAATTCTACTTCCCGTGATTTTCTCCTGACTTTCTAATCCCCTTCATCACAGTGCTTTTTCAGAAGTCCTTGAGGAAGCCCTCTGACCGCCTCCCTTTGCCTCTGCTATCTCTCCGTGGCAGGACCATGTTGCAGGTGATCTTTCCAGGGCCACTTTTCTCTCTGTTGCTCAGCCTCCCTCCTGTTGTAAATGTGTGGTATTTCCATATATTAAAACTTTACAGTCTCAAACACAGTGAACTCCTTCGCCTCCCTCCAGTGCCAGTTTCTGCCAAGAGTAAGATCTTCCCTCTGTTCCAGCTTGAAGCTTTCTGTTGCCTCTTCAAGGGACACCTGGATGATTTTCTTCTTCTTCTCACCTCTGCTACTCCTCTGTCCCCATCAGTCTTTGGTGGCTGAGCTTCTCCTTCGCGTGGTAAGCATCTCCCACCCAGGCTAGCCTAGCCTCCACTCTACCACCTGCTCTGCCTCTGAATCCTGCTCCGCCAGCCTCTCTAACATGCTGCTGCTTTGAGATTTGTTCCTGTCGTCCAAAGTAAAGTGAGGGGGAAAAATGATCCAAGCAAACCAGCAATGCAATATTGCTGTTTTGGCTGTCATGACTTGTATGTCCCTGTTGCTTTATAGCTCTTTTGGAAACAGAAGTTTTCTCCTCCCCGTGAACCCTGTTTTATTTATTTAAAGCTATTTAAGCCATGTCAGTCTCAAGTGGTTCCAGCAGTTCATTTTCCTTTTAATAAATATCCTTGAATATGTTTATTAAGGGCTGCATTTGGAACCAAAACCGGCAGAGGTGATGTTTAACAGCAACAAAATGTTACTGTCATTATATATAATTAGCAGCATTTGCCATTTACAACAGGGGATACTTCAACCAGTTTTCACAACCTATTTTTGTAACTCCCTCAAACACCCTATTTTTCACAGATTTAAATGTTGCATATATTTACATAGGCACATGTATTTCTCATCAAAAGCTTGGAAATTTCAGATAATTTTGGTGACAGAAATTGCTTACCTGAAATAAACCACCTGAGCGGACCTAAAATAACGTCCTAGAGCTGGAGATGAACTGTAGACATCTGTTAGCTTAGAGAGAAAAAAAAGAAAAGAAAAAAATTTTCTTCCATTCACTCTCTCTTTTCCCCATAAAAGGAAGTACAGCAAATCATTCTTATGAGGTGTTTTAAGGGGCATAAACACAGGTGCTGAAGGTCAAATATCAGCAAATATCTGCCCTGGAAGAGGTACACAATCCTTTTAAGCTTGACAGACAAGTTAATCTGTGAGTTTGACTGATTACTATATTATTATCTTATTACTATATTACCTTAACACAATGGAGG
>KZ506749.1:97528-108199 GCA_002844005.1 Limosa lapponica baueri | reverse complement strand
AAAGGAAGGAAAAATTCCCAGTGAGCAGAAGTATTGAAACAAACCCTCAGCTTTCTTCAGGGTGGCTTTCTCACAAATTTCCTAGGTAATGACTGTCCAGGAGTAACAGAAAGAAAAGTGCAAGTCACCTGAAGAAAAGTGACAGCACATTGAGATCAATCACCCACCCCCATTAGCGGAAGTCAGCTGTTTGGGGAGCCTGACAGGCACTGACACCACCTGAGAGGACACAAGTGATCCATCGCACTTGTTGCAATGATACAAGCATCACGTCCATCCTCATCCCCGACTCTGTTCTTGTAACCTTTTCTCACTTAGCCACAAACTGGAATTGCCATCTGATCAGGATACAAGTTGCTTGTTGCCTACTAAACAAAAAGTACACATCCACTACTCAACACACCACCCTCTGCAGTCAGCATCCCAGTCCCTTCAGCAGTTTACAGCAGGAGTTTAAAGGATGCTACTGTTCTATTTGTGTTATATTAGATTGTACATATCGTAGATTTTTATTAGAGGACAAACCAAGAGTAAGGTACTTACTAGCATAAAGAATTAGGCTGATGAGAATGACCAGGAAGACTACTAGAAAAATTGTAATTATAACCATCCATAGTTTACACTTCCAGAAAACTACATTGCCGCATGATTTCCAGGGATCTATCTCCTAGATATAAAAGGAAGAGGAATGTTGATTAATGAAATACGGTGGGAAAAAATATTTAAGTGGGTCTCTACTGTAACATTTAGATACAGAAAACTCCACATAGATGGGAGAGTCTCATTGGTAAGCTATACCCTACACCAGGGGTTCCCACATTAAGTACTGCTGCAGGTGGGAGCATAGACCTGCAGAAGGCAAAGAACATTCACAGGCAGGGTATTACTTGAGAGTCGTATTGGTACCCATTTGTTCAGAATTTCCAATTCCTGAATTGCCCATTAAAATGAGGTGCTACAAATGTGCTTTCATGCCTTTTTTCTTTTTCTTTTTTTTACTACATTAATTAGATTTCCATTTCTGCAAGCTGTCCTTTTAATGTTTACAGCCAACTCCCTTTTTCCAAGATTGGAAACTTGAAGGCTATTGAGTATTTTTAACAGAAAGCTTATTCCAAATCTCATCTGTTCTAGGAGATCACAAAAAAATTCTCATCAAAGCAATTGTGCATGTGTGTTCATATAGGAAAGAAAGAACAATACTGGCCTTTCACTTAATTTTTAGTAAGATTTAAGGCCATGGTAGAAATTAGTCTTTTAATTAGTTACCCTAGTAGTACTAAAAAAAAAATAAAAAATAGGTGACATAGCAAAACAAGAAAACTCCAACTGTCTTAATCCACAACCAGGAGGCTGAAGGAAGGGCACGAATTCATAAGTAGACCTTATTAATTCTGCCTTTTTAATTCATCATCATCATCCACCATAAATCCAGTGGTAAACTCCACGTCCTTTTTGACATCAGTACCAGGCAAAGAAAAGCACGTGCTGTAGGTTGTCTGGGCCACACACGTGCAGGCTGGCAGGAACCAGCTGCTAGCTGGAGGCACTAACCCAGGTTACTTTCCTTTACCTTTTGAACTTTCTAAGAAACCAGCATAATAGAAAGCTTTTGATTGAGTTTAACTGACATCCACCAGCTGGCTTGAAGCTTCTTTGGAGGTGGCAGATGAACAGAGAGAGAAAACAGACACCCACAGGAAGACCTTACAAGAGTCATTTCTCCAGGAGTCGAGGCAGAGAAAGGGAAAGAACTCTCTGCAGACACCCCTGCATGTAGAACTTCACTTTAGTGGAGAACGAAGGGCAAAGGTTGAGTACAGTTTTGCTTGCAATATGCCTTCAGGTGTGATCATATTTGCACATATATTTTGTATTTGATTTTTAAAATGTATCATGAGAACAAAGCTTCAGCTTATGCTTGACACTAGCAGTTCATTTTGTATCTGAAAAAATTATCCAGTAACTACTGCCTAGGGTACAACTATGAAATCAGACATAGTAGTATCAGTTGAGGCAGACAGTTACCAAGTCCAAGTTTCTATAGAGCCACATACTTACACCATCATGAAAGTGTAATTCTTAATCACGCATAGCAAACTGGCTTGAACTCAGGCAAATACTCAGCTCTCTAACTATCCCCTACCAGCTGGGCCAACACCCTCTGGACATTGTCCATATACATCACAAGACTGCCAGGAGGAAGCAGCGGCAGAGAAACCTCTCCCCTGTAGGCAGGGCAGCTCTTCTGACCAACCTGCTACCTGAGCAGGAAGCAGAGCATGTCAATTTTCCAGCAGTCCCTATAGGATAGGAAACCAGTTGCCAGAATCAGCAGAAACAGAACCCAAATGAAAACTCCATTCTGGAAAGGGGAAGGCTAAACTTAAACTTAAGGGTAAAGTTTCTCAAGATAGCCGAGCGGCTCTAGCTCGACCCTGCCTCTCCTCTGCACTCTCCTGTTCCTCTTTGCACCTCCCTAGAATTTCTCTGACCCTGCAGCAAGCTGTTTTTTTCTTACCAGACCAGAAAAGAGGTAGCTGTCCCCCCGATATAGTAGAGTAAATGGGGGTTTTTTTGCCTAACCAGTAGCATGAATCAGCCCACAGAGCCGATCAGCGGGGCTCACACAAGGAAGCAGTCACGGTTGCTCAGCCAGGAGCGGGAAGGGAGGGGTGATGTGACTAACACCAGCAAGGTCCCGGGACGGCTCAGCCATTCTTACAGCAAAGGGGGAAACATCTTCAATCTGCCACAGATATTCCCTCTGCTCTTAAGTAAGTAATGAAATATCATTGTACAACAATCCCTGTGAGTGTATACAACTCCTCTGCCAGTGTTAGTCTGTTCCATAGCTTTAAGCTAAATGCTGGGAGCTACCGCCCTCAGGACTCACACGCTGGTCTTAACTGAGGCTTTGGGGCACTCTGTTTGTACAAATTCATAATTGTTAGCAAATGAAAATTACTCAAAGATAAAAAGAGAGATGGTCTGTTGCAGGAGTTCTATTCTTGGTTTGGCAGTGCTGTTTTCTGATTAATTTGTTCTGAAAAAAAAGCCTGCTTTTATTATGGATTTCAACTTTTCTCCTTTCTGGTTTTGAGCCCAATCCCACTAAGAGCACATGAAAAGAGAAAGCAAAACTCAGAGTACCAATTACAACTTCATTGCCCAAATTAAACTTCACAGACAGCCAAGCACAAAAAGTAATAATAATTAAAAAAAACCAAACCTTAAAATCCCACTCTGATATTAGCCTATTTCATTGAGAAGGGGAAAAGAAATATGTTTAATAGGTTTTCAGCCTTTACTTTCAAGTGACTAACCTTTCCCCAACAAATTAATCCACTTCTACAAGATCCTGCAAAGTGTCGTTCACTTGCTGTTTAATATTTTCCCCAACAGCAAGCATCAAATGAGCCAGTGAAATTCCTACCTTTCTTGTTTGAGCATTTAGAGGCTTTCCATGATCAGCCTCACTTTCCTCCACATTATCTTCTTGTAATTCAATAATCTCATGCTCCTGACCAGAGCTTTGCCTTTTCATAGCTGCTGTGTCTGTGCGAGGACCTCTGACTCTGAAGCAAGCACGGAGGCAACTCATTTCCTTCTGGTTTCAGCCGCAGTTACGGTCAGTAGTAGTTCTGGTATGAGGGTGGAGATGGCAACAGGGAGAGTTGGGATAGTTTTCACAGGAGCGATCTCAAAACACTGATAAATAAGGGGAATTCCTTGGAAGGACAAATAACAACGTCCTCTCTGCTGGCTCCAGAGAAGCAGGAGGCGGAGGAAGTATCGATTTGCCTAGTAGTCAGAACTACAGCCCTCAGCTGTGCAATACTAGGTTTTCCAGTTTGTCTACCTTACTGGACCAGCCCCTGACAAGCAGGTGACTAAACCTTCAGCAACGTTGTCATTTGCTGAGGCAATTTTGAAAGGAACCAGACTGCTTTCACTGCTGCTGTTGGCTGAAACAGTAAAATATTATTGCTGTTATCTGTGCAGCTAAACAGATGTGGTTCTGAACAGCACAAACTGAGTCAAGGAACACATAGGTTGATGTTCAGTTAGGCTGTGAAGGGAGCTTATAACATCCATCAATACTTTTTATTTTAGTCTCCCTGTATGGTCAATAAATGAACACTGCTGATCTTTGTGCCGTGAATTGTCCTCTCTCTAGCTGTTATGCAGTCTAAAATCATGTCTGGTGTTAAAGAACCGTTTATGTCTCTTCACATACTATCTAACCTAAACCTGAGAAGCTGCTTCCATGTAAAAAAAAAAAAAGGACAAATCTAAAGAGAAGAGGAAGTTGGCTTCAATTTCAGCCTTTGCTCTACAGGGCATGTTTTTATGAAAGAAATCATAGTGGGAGTTGAGATCTGGTTGACACGCAACCATTATCCCACACGAACTCTCCCGTGCTTCTTAGAGTCACTCATGACAACGTACTGCAGCCAGAGGCTGATTCCTACCCCCACCTCTTCAGTGCCTTTCATCCTACCTCCTCTCATTTCTCCTGCTCTGACTCCGTCATCATGTTTGTCTTTCCTCCCCATAGAGCACGTCTCTCCATTCTGGATCAAAAGGGTTGGGCAGGCAGGCAGCCAGCAGCGGCACTGTTGCTCATTCTCTTGTCCCAGCACAGAGAGAACAGTGGATTAAGAGGAAAACATAGTCTTTTTCTCCAGCTCCCTCCCTTGCTGGCCAAGCATCCACTCACAGCACTGCTCCTTTTCTTGCCAAATGCTGAGGATACTTTTTTTCTCCCCAGATTTTCTCATTATGCAACTCATCTGGGTATTGATGCCTGGAGCATTCCCAGAGATTCAGATTCCTGATGTCATGTCACAGACTTCCATGCAAAGGCACTCCATCAAGCTGAGTACATGGTTTGGTTTCATTCAATGAATAAAAAGAAATACAAATTGCATACCCCACCTTTTGGTTCCTTAAAACTTCACAGGAATGAGGATGAAGCTGAGCAGTCATCAAGAACAAAACATGTGTCTGGATCCACAAGATTTTACCTGGGACATCTTCACTAAAAAAAACCTTTTCCTGATGGTTCTTGGCACTCCTGCTGGAGATGAACTTCATTTATTTCATTTTCACTCGCAGCAAGAGACCTTACCTTCCTACTGAATTGCCTGAAACCAAAACATTTTTTCCTAAGTCAAATAAGTTAATGATTATGGACCTCACCCTGGAAAGGGCAAAGTCCTTTTATTTACGGCTGAGGAAGGAGCTCCTAACAAATTATTGAGTTTCTTTAGTCTGGTTGATACAGCTACCACACTTGGTGCCTTTCTTGCATGTGAAGCAACTGACCCTTCTGACAAGTGGAGCTGAGAAACTCTTAATAAAATGGGAAGTCAATGACTGATCTGAACTTTGTGGCGCAGGCCCTTAGACAAAACAGAACAACAGGAAAACTGCTTTCTTCCGTAGTGAAGACATCTCTGGTTTCACTATAAGGAAAAGAAGCTTGTGCCCTTAAATATATGCTTTAGTAAAATGGGCAAGTTAGGCTCAGCTTTTCAAAAAATTCCAAGGTACACATGCAGTTCTGATTGCACCTGGGGATTATAGTTTCAGAGGCACAATAAAACAAATAAAACATAGCCACTTGCATTTTTAGCATGTGTTTATTAAAAAGGAAGATGTGAACGAATGAGTACCCTTTAAAGATAATAACCTCCCTAAAATATAGGGTTTGAGTATAGCTTATGTAGTAAATTTTGCACAAGCATCGGAGAGGGGGAATGTCCAACACTAGCACAAGAAAGGAAGGAAAAGCACTATCAGAGCTAGTTGCAGGAATCTCACTGTGTGAAGATCACAGTGCTAGCTCATTCCTGTGTTTTCCCCACATGCTGCAAAGGCGTGTCTACAATTAAACAAAGATCACATATGTATGTATTGTAGAATGTGTGAGCTGTGTAGACAGCAATGACTAGTATTCAAACTGCCAGCTTCATTCATTTTTTTTTTTATACATTAAAGGTGAAAGCTACACACTTCCAAATACTGAGCACAATTTTAAGACCCTCTAGGCAGACTATCCAAACAGATCTTTTATGAAACTGAATGCTGGCATTCTTAAGTCCCATAAACAGCTTTGGAAACCTTAAATCAGCTAGATTTGGACTGATCAGCTCATCAGGAGATTATAATTACCAAAGCTAAATTTACTACTAGGGTTAAATGAGTGTGGTTGTAATTTCTTCTTCTACTTTATTTGAGTCCAAGGATGCATCCTACCACATAAATCCCTTTTCTTTTTATGTCCCTTTCAATCTCCTATGGCCATGTGGCCACAGCCCAGGGTAAGATACTAAACCAAAATTCTAACTCTGAAACTCTTCTTGCTGCAAACCAAGGACAACAGGAAAAGAAGTGTGAACCCACCAGGAGCACACTAAAATTCACAAAGCATCCTACAGCCAGAGCTGGGGGAATACACTTGTAATGAGACCCTACAACTATGTTCAAATTGTAAAAAGAATATAAGAAAATACCAAAGCTTCTTTTTAAGTAATTAAAAGTGAGTATTTCTTTCCTCTTATTTAAACATTATCCCAAAGAATCTAAATTATACTCTTCCAGTTCTTTAATGAAAATTTCATGCATCCTAGCATTTGTGAACTATATATCTGATGTTTTTAGGAAAACACAGGATACAGCCCAAAAGTTACAGCCCAAAAGTTACAGCCCAGAAAGGAACAGTTGTGTAACGGCAGCATAACTAGAGAATGAATTAATCTCAGCTTTGTACACTATAGAGATTACAGTATTTGTATTTTCAAGAAACATAATTATTTATGTTTAGAATCCTGTAACACCACTAACCTAATATATATCAGCTCAGTACATACAGGATGTGGCCATGAATATCCAGATATGTGTATGTGGAAACATATATAGATATGTAGCTAGCAACGGAGAGGGAAGGAGAGGAGAAAATTTGCAAAAGAGAGATTTGGCTGGATTTTTGTTGCAGGTTCTAAACCATTTTATTTTGTTTTTAAGGCAGTGCTGTTCCTGCTACTCAGGGTAAGGAAGATGAATCCATAAGGAGTCTGAAGTATCTCTGAATCTGAACAGTTACTACTAGGTGGATAACAAGTTATAGTTTCTTCATCAAGAAAATGCATTCTTTCACAAAGAAACAGTCAATGGCATTTTCATGTTATGTCATCAGAGATGGATATGATAGACCACTGTAGGAAGCAGATTTCATAAGGGAGATGATCTGCATTTTCTCCTTGGCACATCAATTTGTATTCTGACGAATCCAGTCATGAAGTGCCGTCACCTTAGTGTATACACCAGGACGATTGCGCCGAGCACATCCTTCACCCCAGCTCACAATGCCAGCAAGGTACCACCTATTTCCCTTTCCTGTGCAGGCCAAGGGACCTCCGGAATCTCCCTAAAATGAAGGGAGTTCAGCCATTAGTGTACACGGATGCACACACATACACACAGAGAGCACTGTCACAAAATTTAGATTATTTAAGGACAGTAAATACCTGCCCCTCTCTTTCTCAAATTACAATTTAATATTAGAATCTTATTTCTGGATAGAATGTACCCAGCTAGATGTCATATTTATTCAATTTATTCTAACTTGCAGAAGTAGCACAGTAATCTGTATAAAGCAAGGGCAAGAAGTAGTTCAAAAAGTTACTCATTGCTAATGTCCCATTACAGGATTCATAAAGCAACCAATCACAGGTTGAATGGGGAGAGGAGAATACAGGGATGGAAATGGGATGGGAATTCTGCTACTATTTGACCATAAATTGTTGACAGGTGGGAGGTAGAACTCTTATACTGTGTGCTAAATAGGAACAGAAAGATACTACACACCCCAAACAAAAAAAAAGACAAAACAAAAAAACAAACCCAAAAAACAAACCAGTCACAATTAAGTGTCATCAGCAGTTTCATAATCAAATCTGTGTATACGTTCATAGGGGGAGAGGAAGGAACAAAGACTAAGGAACGTGTAAATAAGAATTGGCTTCTCAAAGGCAACATTCAGGTCTGCGCGGCAAGTTAGAAAAGTAAAATTCCCATTTAGTTCAGTTTACAGGATTAAAATGCATTTAGGCTTACAAATGCTTTGCGTCCTTCATTGTTTTAACCTTGTATGCTTTCTGTGAACAGAGCAGTTCACAGAACTCTGAGCTGTTATTAATGCAGCTCATCTCTGCAGCTGTTCCTTCCGCATACAAGGCAGGCAGCAACCTCCAAGTTGACCCTGGGGTTTGTTTGCTGCCCCCAGTTGGAACTGAAACATGGAAGAGGTCAGAAGAAACCCATGTACCGAGAAAAGAGTAACAATAGAAAGCTTTCATCATCCAACCAAACAAAATTATCTAGTGATAAGAAGGCAGAGCAGTTCTTCCTCTCTCTCAAGCTGCTGTCATACTGGCAATTTTGATAATCCAAGAGGCTGATCTCAAAGAGACTTGAGAAAGGAGGCTATATAGTCTGGCCTCTTCTGAAAGACCAAAGCCAGTTCTGAAAGACCGAAGGGGCTGTATGTCAGTGGAGAGAGGGAGGATCCTAAAAAGAGGAACCAAGACCAAAGGACATCCTAGTGTAATAAAAAAAAGTCTGAAAGAGTAAACACTTTATTTCTCTCTTTAAGTATCACATCATCTAAAGATGAAAGGTGTTTGTAAGCTTCACATAACCGGTGCAGTACATGCACAGCTTATGTGTCCATGAAGAAATTAAACAAATCAGGATGCCCACAAGCCTGGAATTGTAGTAAAAGGGTTTCAGGTGCTGGTGAATTCCTGAGCTGCCAACATCATTCCTATCTAGCACTGCAGAGGAAATATTCTAGTGACAGAAAAGACAGAAAAGGCAAAGATTGCTCCCTTAAACTAAGAACCTAAAGGTCCAGAGGGTAGTCCATGGTAGGACTCAAACACAGCATGTCATGTTGGAAACCGGATTGACCAGTATGGTATATAGCTGAATCAGTTAAAATCTCCATCGTGTTCAAGGGCATTTCTGAAGCAGCACATTTTTTTAAGGAACATCAAGCCTCTAAAACAACATTTTGCAGAACAGTTCCAAGGTCTAAGGTTATACACAAACTGCACATAAAGTTAAATATATTAAATAGACTCTCCTGTATAAAGAAGTTTGACCTATTACAGGCTATGATATTCCAAAAATTTATCCTATTACATTAAAATAGTAAAATTTATATATTACACCAAAATTCTATCAAATTACCACAGTTTAAAATCAGTAACATATTTTTCTCCCTTTACACAGTAAGTAGTATAATAACCATGTTTGTAATTTTGAAATTGGATATTCTTCATAAGTTTAAATACTGATAAAGCACACAACTAGTCTAATAACTGAGGAGAAAAAAGGCAGAGTCAAGACACATGAAGTACATCCAAAGAGCAGTTTCTGATTGTGCAAATAAACTAGGTCACATAGTTTATGATACCATGATGTAATCAAAACTTGTAATTATAGACATGAATGAACATTTGAAACTAAAAGGCAGCATTGCATTTATCAAACCTAGCTTACCCTTGCCTTTTGTATTTCTTTGTAACTGTAACAATATATTACTCATCATACTATTGGAGTATTTTATTAATCTCACACTCATACATCCAAAAAGGAAAAAAAAATCAGTAAGAACAGCAAAAATTGCATATGGCCCTTATTTTATTCCCTTTATTCTTATGTCTCTGTTCTTTTATAGGAAACTTAACTGTTCAAGATGAAAAAGAATTCTTTTCAACACATTTTACCCGTTGTCTTTGCAAAGCCACATTTCTTAAGAGATTCAGAGATAATCTATGCCAAATTTCCTTCCTTATTTTGGAGAGCCTTTAACTGCCATGTTAAATTAACCATACACTCAAGTCATCTTAGTCGATTACTAAGAAAAAATCCTGACACTATCAACTCTGAACAGTTTTCCAACAAAAGCAAATATTCCTTTGTATTTTCTCTACAAGTTCCAGATTACCTGGCATGCATCAACACCACCATTAAGATTCCCAGCACACAGCATACGTGATGTGATAAGATCATCATACAGCTTGTTGCAGACACTTTGGTTAATTATTCTCACTCGAGCTTCCTGCAATGTTTTGGCAAGATGGCCTAGGAAAAAAAAAAAACAAACAAATGGTGTTGCAGAGGTTGTGGTGGTACAGATTTTTAACAGAGATACCACAAAAGGGAATTGCTCCAAACTCAAAATCTACCCAGCTGATAGCAATAATAAGATAATAACAATAGAATAATTCCCCTCCCATCAATTGCTGCCTGCATTCAGCTTTTGAAAGCCACTGTCTACACTACTGCCTAGAGTAGTGGTCCCTATGCACCACCTTTCCATTTTCTTAGTCTTTATCCTTTCGAGCTTGTTCTGCCAGAAAGACATAAAAAAGCCATGCAAATTATCAGCGTAATACAAGGCTCCACACAGTGTGACTAACTTTGAATGCCATTTCAAATTATGCTGAAAGCTTTTTGTTGTTATGTTTTGGTTATGTTGTTATGTTTTGTTGTTATGTTTTGGTTGTGTTCCAAACATTGTTCAAATCCTAGTAAATGAATTTCTACATTCTTTCCCATCCTCTCACTTCTAGCTGAGGAAAGTAGCTTGGGGGG
>KZ506749.1:46753-66569 GCA_002844005.1 Limosa lapponica baueri | reverse complement strand
GCTGTAACTGGCATCTAGATGTTACTCTAGCTGGAGAGAAAAAAAGAAAAAAAAACACAAAGAGGCAAACAAGAAACAAACCACACCCACCTGAAAAACCCCAACAGTTCTAACAGGGAGAGGCTGCTGGATGGTGCTTTAAAAAATGGAGGCAGTTTTAAATGAAGTAAAACAGTGAACACTGACAGTACAGATTGTTCTAGAAGCAAAAATAAGGGCCCTCTCCTCTGTTCCACTAAAGTGTCCCCAAAAAGCAGCACCTATGAGAAAAAACATCTGGCTTTAAGACTCCTGTCAAGAAAAGTACTTATCAGCCTAAATAGATTTAAGAGCCGAAGCAGCTGTATTGATTCTTAGCACACTTGGCACACACTTGGAGTGGGAAGTCAGACACTGCAGTTAGAATGAACTCGAAGAACATGAAAATGGATTATTGTATTGGACTGTTATCCAGAGGTAAACATTTCCCTTATTTTGACAATGCACCATGCCAGGCATTGCACCAGGACTGCTCTTCATGTCAGAGAACGCAGGGAAATTGGGCAGTGATTTCCACATGGATAGATGTTGCCTGGTGTCCTGTGCACCCCACTGAAGAATGCCATAGGAATGGTGATGCTCATTCATATGTTTCCATACATGTTTTGTTTCACCTTCTGAAAATGAAACATCCTTTTAACAGATCTAGGAGATTTTGTTCCAGCAAAGTTGAAAATGAATGAACAAAACAATTTAAAAAATAGACTTCTCTTATACATCCTGAAAACAGATGTAAAGAAGAGAGCTAATTTAAGAGCTTTCTACTATAGAAAAGTTAATTAGGAAAAAAAAAGCTCCATTAAAAAACCCCGAAAAATTACCAACAATAAAAAAATATATCAGGGCTGAGTGAAGACTTCCTGCTACAGGAAGTCTTATTCTCACTTATTTTAGTGTCTCTGTCAATGTTGCCAACCTAAAACATCCTACCAAAGTGCATAGCAAAATGCCACCCAACCATCTGATTCTGCTCAATTAGCCCACAGACATTTTCTACATTTCTCCTTCTGTCAATGACTTAGACAACTTCCCTCCGACAAACCTCAGCACCATTTAAAAAAAAAAAAAAAATTGCAGGCTGCATTGACCACTTTTCAGCCACATAAAACAAACTCATCTCGCCAGAAGTAAAGGAAGCTCCTGCCCATCTGTGGAAGAGATGAGACAGCTACATCAAGGAAGCTTTCTCCTGTACAGTGAGAAATGCCATATGTTTGTGGGATTTGTAAGAGAGAGCTACAGATCCTTGGGAACCTTTTAGTGGTGTTTTACTAGCCATTTCTCCAGGTCCAGGGCAAATGGAGGTTGCAAGGCACCATCTGTAACTCTGTGCCATCGCTGCAGAGAGAAACTAATTAAGGGGATCCTGTCCCATATGCTGAAGTAGGGAATGGGATACCTTTTCAGGGGATGAGTAGATACAAGCGTCATGTAGCAGAGACAATGGGATGTTACACGAACAAATTTAAGAAAAATAAAACACTAGTAACCTAATGTCTAAGGGTCTGCTCACAGGGACTTAATGTTTCTGCCTATGAGAATTTCAGCAACAGCAGTTCATCAGCTGTAATTCCTCTGACTAGTCAGAGGAGCATTTGCATGTCCAATGAAAGAAAGACAAGGAAGAACTGCATGGTTGCATTCAGTGTATCTGGTTAGATAAATTTGTCCCTAGAGGTACAAAGAAACCTTATCTACACCATCTTTACGGTAGCAGTCTTTATTTATCAAGGTCGGTCTCCTGAAGCTTCTTAACTCTTCTTACCTAAGATAGCAAAATGTGCACGCTATAAGCTGCAAATGCAGGAAGCTGAAAAGGTGGGGTGTGTCCCAGTTCATTAACCATTGAAATTGGGGGTGGAAATAATCAAATATTAAAATGTTTCATGCTTTAAATCCTATATTTTCCCATGGAAAGTAGGCATAGAACAGGAGATCATAGAGGTTCAAAAGCCTTATTTTCAGTGAAAAAGATACTTTCAAAGGAAAGCTTTTCTTAGTCTACTTATATCATCCGTAACTTGCAACAGAAATCAGGAGTATATATTCTTGTGCAGTACTTCAAAAGTAACCTCAAGTGCGTTTCTACGGGTCATACACTGACATTTGATTCTGTGGAATGTATAATTGGTAGGCTTATTTAAAAGCTGCTCTTTCATACAGAGAATCCTTGCAATATGAACCCATCATTGTTTTTTTCTTCAGATTTTGCCCTTATTTGATTCATATCTCAGACATCCCTAATATCTCAAATCTTTCCAATTGCATCAGAAAATGAACACCAAAAAAAACCTACAAACACACCAAATGTTGTCTGTTTTGACTGGTGTTTTGTGTGCCCATCTAGTCCAGCAACCAATTCCCATTAAGGCACAATCTTAGGAGCTTCAGACAAACTTTTTATAGAGGGTTTTCCCTACGTAAGTACAACATGGTGTCAAAGAATAGAGAAAGTTATTTCTCCCCTCTGTAATTCTTACAGTTATGCTATTAAAGGCCTGACTGATTTTGCTTAGTTTCAGTAGTGAGTTGAGAAATTCAGTTCCAATTCTGATCTTAGCGAGGTTTCCATTTGAACAAAATTTTTAAAAAAATAAATTAAAATACCAACATCCTAAACCTAACCTTGCTTCATCATCCAGTGATTGAAAGAATTGGGGAAAAAATGGATGGCCAATGTGTATGGTAAAGCTACAGTAATTTAATAATAAAAAAGCAGTATTTTAATAAAAACCACTTAAATACAGTGTACCTTGGCAGCCACTCTGTGAGGTATCTCTTTCAAGAGCCAGTGACTGGAATGTGGAAGCAGTTACTCTTCTATTCCCAATAATCTCATTGTAATAGCTTTCACTGAGAAGTTAATTAGGTTTGGTGTCTTCGTGAGCAATCATAGAATTAAGTTACACTTAAAAAGGTTTTTACAGCCTTTGTTCAGCAATCTCAGAAAACCCAGATTTATTTCAGGGTTCACAGAACATTCATTTTCATCCACTCTTCCCATTTCTTTCTCTCCAAAGAGTACCAAGGGACTTTATTTTCATCTTTCTGGTATGTTCTAATAGAATTTATATGTATAAAATATAACATATATGTGTATGTGTGTATTTTATGAAGATTCAGTTACACCATCAGCCAAAGTGAAATTGTAAGAGACAGCAGTGTGGTATCTCTGTCTTTGTGGAAAGCCTCTGATTAAGCTGCAGCAGTAACAGGAAGGTTTATTTTGGTAATGTTAGTTTAATAACCCATGCAGAAGTACTTACATGTGTTCATTAATTTTCCACCATCCTCGCTCACAGCCTTTAATATTCTTCTCGCTGATGGTATAGTTATGAAACTTCAGAGCTACACCGAGGCTCTTCTGTGGAGTCTGTTTTGAGCAAGAAAGACAGTGCAAGCAGTCTTCTTTTTCCTTTTGTGTACATAGTACACGAAAGTCTTTAGACTTATTTCAGCAATTACAGTGCTTGGCGATGCCACGCTCTGGGAGCCGTGCTGGCTTTGCCAGCCCAACAGCCAGCACTTGAGACACCTCCCAGCTATTCAGTCCTGAGTGAAAGCAAATGCTGGCAAAACCCCACCACAGCTGCAGGCTCTCTTCCCCTTCTAGCCAACAGTCCTTTCATCTTCAAAAGGCCACTGGACACACATAGAAAGCAGCTTTTGTACCAAGATCAAAGCACTCAAACACATCCAAATTTACTTGTGTAGGGACACACAGCCCCAGCGGATTGTTAGCTAAGATACTGTACTGAATACCTGTGTCACCTTTGCAATGCTAGGAGTTATTTCTACCACAATATTGTAGTCTTCCGCTAGCACCTACTCAGCCAAGCATTCTTTAGCATTTTACAAAAGATTTTTAAGCCCAGAAGTATCAAGAGGGTTCATAATTAATTAGAATTTCCTTTATTAAAAGGAACAGAACCTTTTTGCAAGACAAGGCAATGTTCCTTTAAAAAAAAGTGCTGCTTTGGAACTAGAATCCAGAAATGGAGATATTTCTCCTTCTCTCTTACAGAAAACATGATTTGGGACACAAGGAAAGTGTAAGCACTGATCTACTGGGAAATTAAACTGTTTTGAGAAATAAGTCTTGAGGGTTGCCCATATTAAGTGTCCATAAACTTTCCCCTCAGAAATGCAGGATGAATTGAAGAACTAAAGTTTAGCAAAAAAGTTATTGCCTTAGTCTTCTAGAAGAGGATGAGGCTGTAGGTCATGGCTAGCTGGACTCCATTCAGATTGGTGCGATTCCATGTGGGCAACCACTAGCTTAACCAGACATGAGTGGCATAAGCAGAAAGATGGGTAACCAGTGGACTGCATTGTATCTGTTACCAGATTCTTTGGAGAGGAAAACACTAAGAGCAAACCATAAGTCAAAGATCATATTTTAGCAGCATCTATAGGGAAATACTAATGTCATCAGACAAGGCATGACAAAACTGTTTAAAACAGATGTAAACTTTTGATGATTTGCTTTCAGGAAAGTACCTAAAAAGATGCAGAAAAAGGATACCAAGAAAAAAACAGTCGGTGGGATTGTGCTGATAAGACAGAACACCTCAGAAGACAAAAATTCAATTTATTAAGCATAGCAAAATAGACTGAGAAGAGATATCGGAGAAGCAGCAGTACTAATTAGGTTAGAGGACTGCTTTGTACACACTTTTTTTTCCAAATGTTTGGGGGTAGGAAGAGGGGAATAAAACCAGTAAAGTCTTACATTTTGTGTTGTGAAGCAATTCTGCAGGTTGTTTAACCTCAGCTCTTCACATTTATAATAAGACACCTTAGGAACTATGTTCTTTTCATTAAGAATAAGTGCACAGAAAAAAAAAAAGGAAAGAAAAAACCCAAGACAAAAAAAAACCATGAGCCAAGTATGTCTTTTCTATAAACTACCACATCTGTAAGAACACAGGTTACTCCCCACACAATTGTTTCTGCTATACTTGCATGTTTTGATCACACAGAACCTGTAGCAGTGCTTAAGAGAGAAAGAGATCCATGTTACCTGGAAGTTCCACACACAAAGACATTTTGGAGGATAATAGCTTGGATAATAGGGACTTGTGATTTTCCCTTCATAGCCAATTTTCTCTTTTGTCACTATTGCTTTTCCACACCCTAGGGAAAAAAAAAAAAAGCCGAAGTTGGTAAACTTTAATATATTTCCAGCGAAGCTATTCAGTGGGCTAAGCATCCAAATTTATCAGAATTCTCCTGCTGCAAAACAGGGCAGCTTAGGAATTGTATTTATCTGTGTTCAAGCTGTAAAAAGATACCCTTCCCAGGGATGCAGACAGACAGACAAGGGATGTAAAAATCTAGGATTACTTGCTGGGCTCAGCAGGACCAGGATAAAACATTGTGAAGTTTTATATCAGTTACTTCACTGAAGGCAGTTCTACAAACAAGTCTCAGTGAACAGTGTTGCACATCAATATATCCACACTGTAGTAGTACACGAGGAGCTCTAGTCATAAAATGCAGCCAGGTAGAAGAGAAACAGACAATGCGCTAATCTAATCAGCCTCCTGGAAGCCAAAATTTCCTTTTATGACTGTACAATGGATTTCAAGAATTCATGAAAATCAAAACACACACCCCTGAACCCCCAAAAACCAACAAAGGAAGCCCAGCCCTGAATTTAAACTAACCAAACATACAAAAATAACAGCCCTGAATTGAAAGTTGCTTATGGTGGAGAATTTATCACTTGCTTTTATGATAGTATTTTAATGCTTAACTACTCTTAACATGGAAAGTATGCAGCATCCTTTTGAGCAGCTTGAATTTCTTTGCATTGGATTGTGTTAGATTTTTCTACTTGTGCTACTAGCCTGCTGTTCCTTCAACTATTTGTGATTATTGTCTTATCACTTCTTAAAGCTTAAAGCAATAGAAAACAGATTATGGACTTGACACACAAACATAACTGACTCTTTTGTGTTAATGAGGAGGCAGGGTCTAACAGAAAACACAGACAAACCAACTGAAGTTTTATTTTCTGGAAGTAGATTTTAGTGCTGAACTCCTTCTACCTTTAACATCAGCACTGAGTCCCAAACCAGGGGAGAGGTCAGAGCAGTGCTACACCTGGAATAACAACTCCATCTACTGGCACATTGCAGTCCTGACCAGCTGAATACAGTCAGTACTGGTTTCAGTCTTCTCCCTTCATATTTCACTTAAGGACAGCTAATCTGCACAGATTAAATGAATCAAGAGGAAGGCAGACGCTCAGTAATGCAGAGGAGATGAAAGAGAGAGACAGACGTAGAAAAAAAAGATTCAGGAGTCATTTAACCATAGTCTGGAATGTGACAGACACTTTGAGATCTTAGACAGAAACAATACAATAAACACATTTCCAAACATGAACCAAACCTACTTTCTTGTGTAATGACCTCAAAATAGCCATGGAATTCCTTCTGTTCTTTTATTTGTGCTGCCTTAAACATTACCAGCATGAGATTATTTGTGGACACAAGTGACACCAATGAATCGACTGGTTCACAAGCTCTGCGGAGGAAGAAAGGACAGTACATATGTAAGCAATCATTTAAAAAAAAACAAACAAACAAACAAAAAAACAAAACAAAAATCAAAAATGTTGCACTCACTCTGTGCATAGATTTTTCCACTGCTGCAGAGCTTACCTACTTCAAACCTAGTAAAAACTCCATGCTCTTAAACACAAAGTTACCTGTTACAAGGCCAGTTAGAAACTCAGTATTGGAAAGTCACTTCTTATAGAAAAGAAAGCAATTGCAAACATGAAAAGGAATATGGAATGGTTAGCCATAGGAGATAATACTGACTTTCAGCCTTCACTCCAAGCAAAAATGAATGAAGCCAATAGAAAAGAAAGGCCTGTCTGTAGAAAGAGAAAATTAGTTTTATTAGACCAACAGATTTAGGTTGGGTTTGGGGAGTGGGAAAGACAACCAAGATATTCTTCAAGTCAGAAATGAAGAACCTGAGCCAATCAACTGGTCTCATTACAAAAAAGAAAAACCGCAAAAATGTTACTTTTCATGTGCAGTGCAGATATCCTCAGACATTTACACAGTCTAACAAGTAAGTGAACACCATCTGCTGTTTTATAGACAAGTCAGAGAGTGATTCAGATTACCAGAGGACAGATCTTGAAGAGGATTGAAAACCCAATGCTCCTTTTTGAGGCTTATACACACACTGACAGGCCAGAGAAAAGGATTTCAGGGGTCAAAACACTGAGCTCTTCGTCTACTTGATGGAGGTGCTGTCTTTACCTTTTGGTATGACAGGCCCCTGTAGAAGTAGGTACCAAGAATTTAAAACAAAAAAATCCCCAAACAAGCCCACTGGATCATTAAAGAGAGAGAAAAAAAAAAAAATAATAATTTTTAAAAAATCTGCATCCTTCAATGCATCAGGGCCTTAATTCTAGGTTTTAGTAACACTCTACTCAAATAGAGCAGCTTAAAAAAGTACTGAACTGGTGAGTGGCAGTAAGTTCCAAGGAATCACAAGACTTAGGTTTTTGAACTTCAGTCTTCATATGAAGAATGCTAAACTTCATATGGAAGATGAGTTTGCTTAGGGGAGGAAATTCTGACATTTTCTTTTAGTTAGTATCTGTTTCATGAGAAGAAACAGAAAATTCCGCCCAGTAATGTGTGAACTTGCCATAGTTCTGCAGCCAGGTGAATATGCACTACAGTTGAAGAGTGAAGAAAAATTTAAAGAATATTTAACCGTTTCTTTTATTAGCAAGATCAGCTTTTCCACTTTTGTTTAAAAAAAAATTTGCCAGGTGGTGTGTGCATAACACGTGAAGATTAGAGTATTTTTAACAAAACAAACCAAAACCCACCACAAATGCAGTCAACAAATCTACAGGAAAAAAAAAAACCCAAATGATTGTCAATGAATTCTCAGTGAAAATTTATACTCACCGGTACAGTATCTTATGTTTGATTGGCATCAGAGAGTCATAAATGGTTAGCGAGTCAGTGATGCAGTTATCTGCTTCGATCTGAAGGGATATTATTGAAAGACGAATAAGATGGCCCACTGATGCAATCAGCTTAAAATAGCAGATCGTTCCCCCTGAGGTAGCATGGATATCCAGAGGAAAGTGCTCATGTAGGCGATCAGCATACAGATCATACATACAGTTCGTTCCTGTGGAAATGTCACATTTTCAACACTGGACACGCATTACAAAACTGTTAAATCCTCATGGAGTACAAAAAAAAATAATACTAAAACCAGATTTAAACTAGAGCAACTAATGAAAACATAGCTAAACATGAAAACAAAGTTGTCTATGTCACTTTTTGTTTGCATCTTAGTTATAAGTCTGCGGTCAAGGAAAAGTCTGTTCATAAGACTACAGATCACAGCAAACAGTGCTGTAAGTCCTTGTAGAGTATTTGCACAAAAGCACCAACATTTTGTACAACAGGTATTCACAGATCTGTGGATCTCCCAAAGGATCAAATAATTGTTCACTGGGAAATGTTCATCAAAGCAGAAACCAACTGATATTAGGATATTTATAATAAATAAAAGAAAACTAAAATAAAAATCAAGCTACATTTTTGTACTGCTCTGATTTTTTTAGATTATTGTTCAAAGATCAGACTTCTCAATGTTCTACTGTGAATTGAGCTGTAGGTGCTACCAATAAATTAAGATTCACCATTTCATTCAGGTGGAAGGGATGCTAGGACCTTTCTTGTTCAACACCTTGCCCAAAGCAGGGTCAAAATTAATTTAGACCAGGCATTTTCCCTGTCAGTTCTTGAAAGCATTTACAGCATTAGAAGTCACTGTTAGAAATGGAATTACCGTGAAATGTAAATGATACAGCCAAGCCTACAGAACACTTTTATTAAAATAAAAAAAAAAAAGCTGTGTCATAATTTAGATAAGAATCACCAGATTCTAACATACGTGCATCCAATTTTCCAATTAACTTGAAACAATTATTGCTTTGAAGTCAAACATACTGAGGTCTTTATTTAAATTCAATATTGCAGCTCCCATTCAGCAAAAAGCTTAAGGATTTTTTTGTTTAGTCATATCTAAAACTCTTAAAATAGCTTTTTGAAAGGTGAGAAGGAGGAAAATGCAAATTAGGGAGAATAAAATCCAAAGTAAATATTTGCATTAATTTCTGCCTATTAAAAAGACAAGTCTCTGAAATAGTTATTACCGTGGAACACCAATTAGAGCACTGTGAAAGTTCACTACCAATTGTTGCCTCAAATTAGATGTTGGCCTTTTAACCAGCAGTTAATCAAGACAGGAAGTGGCAGGCTTTGTCTGACTTCCACTTCTAATTTACAATCTTGAAACTAATGCTATAAATGTTCGCAAACAATACGTAAGGGTCACATACTGTTCAACTGAATTACAGTTATAACTATTTAAAGCTTCGGTTGAGCCATTGTTCTTCTTTCTTCCTTATTGTTCTTATCTCTTCCCAATAGCATTCTTTTTATAATAGTTATTTGTGCTTATTTACTCACCCTTAACAAAGCCAGCTTTCATCGTGATCTTTAGAATTATGTGACTACCATTATTTCTACTGAGTAGTTGATTATGTGACTAGCTCACTGCTGGTGTGGAGCATGGTGCAGAGAATTCAGAGTTAGCTCTGGAACTAAAAGTAATTCATGTACACCAGATTGAAACCAAAGCTGGATACAATCTTTACCCAAACAGACTCTTCATAGCCAGATACCATGGCAATGCAAGTCACTCGCATCAACTGAACCTCGGTAAGTCCCTTCTCCAACACATTCTTCAATAAATCTGCACTCCATTCCTGTGCCCCAAATTGCAGCTAGGTGCATCTTCATGCCAAAGTAACTCCATTGCTCTCAAAATATAACTAGGCGATGCACCTTCCTTGCATGCTGATACATTAACACTTTCACCTCTGCACCATATTCTGTAGTCCAAAGCAGACACACTCAAGGCACCACAAGAAATGAAATTGCACCAATATAAGACTTTCCTCAACTCCTGTGGCAATCCATGTTGTTGTTCCCCTGCAACTTGCATACCAGCGCTGCACTTCTCATTAATACTAGTTGCCACCTCTGGTTGACTACACTGTAAGTCTCTGAAAGATGTCAAGAATATGGCAGGTCAGCCTTCTCCTTTTGCGTGAAAGGTACCATCTAACTCCTCAAAAAGCCTTAGCATCAATATTTGTGTTGCACTATTCTCATTATTTTCTTCTCTTTTAGGGACTGCACTCTGGAATAAATTGAAACACAAGATCTGACTGTACTAATTCCTCTGCTCTGGAGCACTGAATTGGGAGTTGCAATTACTATGCAAGTAAGCACCAATACACAAAATTATTTTATATAATTCAGATGCATGGAAGGAGATGTCACAAAGGTCAATATTGCTATGCTTTGCATTTTAAGTCAGGAAAGGTTTTGAACAAATGAATGCTGTAGCATTCAACTGACTTGAATTTTGAGAAATTATGGGTTGATATCAATCTTGGCATTGCAAACCATGGCCCAGGGTTTGTGACCCAAAGTCCACCTGTGGACAGCAGTACTTGGAGACCCTGACTTGGCTGCACTGGCAAAGTGATTGTTGAATTCTGAGAAAGGACGCAAGCTAAAACCTTGCAAGATAATAGAAGCAGAAATCACAGATAGAAAAGTAATTGTTGAAATGGTACAAGTTTATGTCTCAGAAAAGACAAATACAGACATGGAAAGATATAAAACCCTTAAAAAACCCAAAAGGGTGCAACTTCACAAGATGAAAAGTAAGCCTGTGTCAAGGAACAAGGGAGGTCAACACATCCCTACCTGATTGACAGCTGCTGGCCCAACAGAGACTTATCAGGTGTCTGTCTGCATCAAAGATGATCAGCAAACTATTGGTTAGCCTAGTAGTATATTTTTTCTAGATACCTGCTCCACATACTAGTGAACATAGATATACTGTACTTTCAAACTGCTTGTAAAGTCTCTGCACACTGCCAGAGAGCCCTGCTGGGACGTTTATGACATGAAACCAAGCAGTTACATAAGTAGTGTCTCCCATAAACCTGTCAAAATTGAACTGCTTAAACTAGTTTGTGTTAGGGAATTCATTCAAAAGAAGAACTCATCATTAATCTTGGAGAACAGGAAGCAAAGGAGAATAAAGGATGAACAAAAACATTGCTATGGTTTGTCTCAAAAGCCAATAAATATATTTAAATTCAGTACTGCCCAGTCTGGAAAACCTTTATCTTTCCTTCAACACAGAGCGAATAGCAAACAACTAACTAACAGAATTTATTTCCTACCATGCCACCAGGTACCTCTTAAAATACAACAGTCAGACTAAAGGCAAGTAGTTTCTGTATTTGTCACATGCAAGACTCCTGGCCACTCTTATAGCAGCTCAGGACTTAAATGGCAAGGCTGAATGTAACCCTCTTAAATTAACACAGAACAGTATCTTTAAGTGTAAGACATGATCTAAAAGCTTTGTTCTCTACCTCTTCTCTGCCAGGAAGCTGTCAAAATGGTGAATTACCTGTTCCTGTTGTTGACCAATAATCTGAACGAAGACCTGCTGCACAGAAAGAGAGTTGTGTGAGTATACTCTTGCCCAAAATCCAGAATTCAGGGTTTAATTCAATCACACTTCTTTAATCAGAACACTAAACACACAGGGCAAAACACTCTCTCCACAAGGGAGGCTGCCCAAGCCCCCGTCATTTCTGAAAATTCTGCAAGCAGCTTTGGAGGTATCATGTCCCCAGTCATCTTAACGCCTGGGGAAAGAAGAACCTGAATGTCAATTAAGCAGTCAAATTTAGTTGAAGGACTGAGACAGAGACACCCAGGAGGTCATTTTCCTACCCTTGGCCACAATCTTTTTCAACTTTCAGTTGCCAGACTTGTTGAATGAAGTTTGTTCTGTCTTTCGTTCATAGAGCTGAAAAATCATACAACATTTTGTAGCTAATTACATTGAACAGAACTTGAATCCTACATTACTAAATTCTTCCCCAGACAGGAATGGCACAGGAGTTGTTTAATGATTGGGTAGCTTTATAATCCATTTCTTAATCTTTCATAAAGGAGTGACAAGGATCTCATTTTTAATGGAAGGTCTAAAGTTTGATCTATGTGGAAACCTTAACCCTTCACCTTTTGATACTTCTAAAAATCACAAACTAACCCAAATCTGATCTAGGTAACAAGGTGTCAGGCTTAGCTCCTGAATTTGAACATAAGCACTCCAAGTAAAGGAAATTTTGCAATTAGTGTTCACAGGGATACTTTCTACCTTGATTTGACCTCAAAACTGGTTTTGATTTTCCTTTCCCCCGCCATAATAATTTTAGTATTAGAAGCTAATTAGAAACTGGATAAAGATTTTGCTTTATTTATAGAATTTTTTACTCCGAGATAAAAACATTTATTTAACAAAGTGTTTCCTCAAGGATGTGGCTATGTGCTAATACTAACCACTTAGTACAATGGAGTCCATGTCGACTGCAAGGCCCTGAAGACTTCCCACTGAGGTCCGGTTAATGATACTTGTGTGAATGGAATCCTTTAAAATGGCAGCCACACAATCCTCACACAGCACTTGGCCTTTCGCCTGTGGTACCACAAATACGATCCAGAAATGAATAAGGAGGCCTCCCTTGTTGTTGTTACTGAAACAAAAAGGTCCTACAGTTTACCATCATGTTGAAAGTTTTCTGAAGACTAGACTCTCAACACAAGCTTCTGAAGTACAAATTGAGAAGAGTATGGCTCACTTCCATCTTGCCTTGTTGCTTTGACATACTGAATGTATTTTCTCTCCTAAAAAATAAAATTTTAAAAAAAAGCCCAAAATACCAAAAAGCACTCCTCACCCTTAGTTGGGGATCTTCACTAGGCTGACTTCCTGAGGGCTCCTGACTTTTGAGACCAGTGGAAATCATCGTATCTACTTGAATCAGAGCTAGATTATCTCCTAAAGAGCATTGGATTGGAATAGCTAATCCTCTAGCATTAATTGCATACATAATACCAGAGTATATGTTTTTTATTGCAGTATAGGGATTTTCCCCCTCTTCTGTCGATAGGAAAAGGTTTTATACTAATAACGTTATTTATAAAATATGTGCAACTTGGTCAATAATACAGAGTTGTGCTCTAAGAGCATGTTTAAGTGGTTAAACTTTTGTGTGAGCTATCAGCCAAAACATCACCAAACCTCTTGAGGGACACTATTTCTGTTTACCTTAGATTATAATCCTGGCAGACAGGAACTGCTTATATGACTTTTGTTTGCCCTTACTTTTGTGAAATGAATTGGTACAGGTTATAAATGTATTTTGCTATTGGGACAAATGCATAGCAAAGAGATTAAATCATAACCACCGACAACAGGTTTCTCTTGTGGACTCATTACGTTATATATACTACACAGCAGAAATACAATTACATTAATCATGGTTTTACCTGACTTCTGAAACTGTGGACTGCTTATAAAATTTGGAGAAAGAGGAGGTTGTGTAGACCAAGTTCATCTGAAAGAGAAAGTATTAAGCCAAAGAAGAATTAGCATTTCTGAAAATCAGCTATACCTAGAGATGTTATATGCCTAGGCTTTCCTAGTAACATCCTCTTTTCCACCAAGAATATGCATTCTGCACACATTTCCAGACATACAGCAGTGAAGCCAGGCAGAGCAGCGGACATGAACAGACCAGCTCTGCAATGCTCCCATAACAACTCCAATATTCCCAGGAAGCATCAAATCTTCTGCCCATGGCCAGCTGAGACGTACAACAATGCTTTTTCCCAGTAAATAAGTTTTGAAAACAGTGCGCATTCTTTGCCCAGCAAATCCCAAACGCAGAGGACTTCCCTATCCTGATGCTGAAACTTAGGGCCAATCTTTAGGAAATAAGCACATACTCATAATGTTTTGTGTGTTGGTACTAAGGTGTGGTTAACAGCACGTCAGAGCATTTTCCACAGAAGGGGCCTCTGGAGAGCTTCTAGCCCAACCCCTCTGCTCAAAGCAGAATCAACTACACCACATGGCTCAGGGCCACTTCCAGTTGAATATCTCCAAGAACGGAGACTCCACAACCTCTCTGCACAACCTGCTCCAGCGTTCAATCATCTTCACAGTTTAACTTTTTTTTTTCTAGTATTTATTTGGAATTTTCTTGCATTTCACTTCAGTTTGTGTCTATTTTCTTCACTACTGGCTTAGTATTAACATATTTCTTTCCAATACATAGTGTAATATATGTGGAGACAGAAAAACTCTTGCTTATTTCATGCTGTGAGACTGTCTTTGGGAAAAGCAAGCTCTCAATTCCACCAGTTCTTTGTATGTATGTGATGATACCAGTGTGACAATAACCTTCATTCCTCTTGTTCAAAGAGGCACATTTCTAAAGCCACAAGGTGGCATGTACCTCAAGCTGTTCAGACTTCATCCTGCTGCTTAATGGTTAAAATTAATGTCCAAGGGACTGTAACACAGATTATTTTGAAGCAAAGGCTGTAAATATCACATTATATTAGTCCCTAACTTACAGTGTTTGACACAGGAAGTTTGAACAATTATTTTTAAGGCCTAAATAAAATGGACGGAGCTCAATCTTTCTCCAGATTAGACTACAAGGGATTTTATATGTTACTGCTACTACTGAAGGGGAAAGGAGCCTATCTTGAGAGGTTCTTCCACTACCGCTTTAGGGATCTCTGTGCCAGGAGCTATGAACAAAAGGGTTTCAAAGAGAAAAAACAAAAAAAACCCAAACAAATCCCCCACATCCCTACTAGCAATTTTAGTCAACTCACGTCACCAGGAAATTCAGTTTCAGCAATGTAAAATCCGTTGGTGAGTTCAGGCAGTTTACATACAGAAAAATAATTTCCAAGTTACGTTCAAGTAGGAGGTGGTGACACTGGCAGTTCGCACTTGCTGTCTGTCACCTCTCTCCAGTGTGTGTGACAACAGCAGGATGCTCTGGGACAAGAGCAAGACACGGGACTCACAGCAGGTTAGAGCTGCTCCATGGACAGCTGGGAAAAGACACTTCTTGTGCTTGTTGTCTGTTACCCCTGCCTGAAAGCACTTCAGTCATTAACGTGCAGGACTAGGAAAGCTAGACTATCTGCTTTCAAGTCTTTTGTGATCCAGCTTTTTTGGGCAGGGGGGAAGGTAGAGCTGGAAAACAGGGACATAAGTTCATATTATAAGATGAAAAAAAACTTAGAACCAAGGGATTTTTGAGTAATTGCTATCTGACACCATTTGTTTGGTTGGTTGGTTTTTTTAGCAGTTTTCTTACTATTGCTTGAATCCTTATGTGGACAGCACTGCATTAATTTGCAGTGGCAAAATTTTCTGGCAAAAATGCCAGCATTTTCTGGCATTAATGCCTTTTACTCCCCACACCAAATGTCTTTAAAGTCAAATTCACTCTTAAGCAAGATTCCCACACCTCTCTTCCCAGTTTAGAGCAGCTTTAACTGCCTACAGCAGGGCGCTATTTCTGCTTTGACTGATGCAAGGTGTTTGGGAAGAATAATGGTCTTTAGAATACCTGACATCAGAAGGAAATGTAAATGTAAATATGTTTGAGAGCTCTAAGGTAATTATAGATGCTCTAAGGCAGAAGACTGGCAGCAGACATCCATTTAAATGCAAAAGACTTCATTGGTGTAATGTCACAAAAGTGGCAATTAAGTTTTGCAGAGCTTGTGTAGAGTTCTATTCATAGAGTGGTTTGCGGGGGAAATAGGTACAATTTAAATGTAAAAGAATGTAAAATGGAAATGCAAAGTCAAACAGGCCTTTTTAAAACTCAGTTTTTTATTAACAAGCTAAAGCACTCAGTTCCTATCTCAGTTCCAGACAGCCACCCTTTGTACACAGTCTTTCAGGGGGCAGGAGGCAGCAGAACACCACAGCAGACCCCATAGCACCTGAAAGTTGCACCTCTTGTCCACAGCTCTGATCTTTTTCCTTAGCCAAGCAGCCCACTCATCTTACCACATGCTGCACATTCTGTGCCACAGAGAGGAATTCTTTCGACTCCTTCTGCCTATATTCTGGGAGAAACTCTATGTTGGCAACACGAAACAGTCCAACAAAATACAACGCATCTTTGTTTTCTGCCTGAACTGCAAGAAACAAAGACGACAGTTAGCCTCCAACTTTTTATATTTAATAACAATGAGATATTTTTTTTCTGATTAAATTTTAAACCAAATCAATCTATTCAGCCTTACAGTGGAAAGGACTACCAAATGAACATTATATTTTCACAGCCAAACTGTTCTAGATGAGTACCACGGTATGAAGGTTAATTGAGCACCAGTTCCACACACACAAGGTAAGAAGCCACCATATAAGTGAACCAGCATAACAAAGGCAATATCAACATCCAGTTTCTGGAGCATCCCTAAGGAATCTTAGGCAATATTAACAATGGGGGTTTAAACAGGAGAACATAGCTTTTACTGCCTACTTAGATGTATCAAGAAAGAATAAAACAATCCACAGAAGCAATAATTTCCTGATCTGTCCAGTGTTTTTACAGGTCTTAAAATAAATATTTGTCTTTTATATTTTATTCCCCTTGAATTTACAAAGATGCCCAAAAGACTTTCAGGCCCCTTTTAATTAAGTTTCATGTTTATTTTAGGAACAGCCTTCAGAAGTGAGATCCTAAACCCAACTGAAAGTGCTACTGGGGATAGTGATGTGTGAAATTGGCATGAGCTTTCAGCAACTCACCAATGAAGAGCCACAGTAACGTCCAGGTTACAACTCCTAAAATGAATAGAATGAGGGTAAAGAGAATTATTTTGTTTTGAAAATTCCACAGCAACTTATCCTTTTTCTTCAATTTGTCATGTTTTTTCCTTGCCAGAATTCTCTTTGCCAACTTATCTTCTGCAGTTACCATTTGGACTGAGATGTTGGCTACCTAAAATAAGGTGAGAGACAACAAAAAATGAGGAATATTTCTAACAGCAATTGACTGACCAATGACTAGAACAGATTCCCATGCATATTTATCTGTTACTGCATATACACAACTATAATTAACTTAGCAGTTTAAAACTCCAGTCAGAAAGTAAGGTCCTTTTAATCCAGACACTTGCTGATATAACACAAAGTTAGTCCCGGTTGCGTACGCATGTAAAACCACAATATATCCTAGGATAAGAGCTCACCATGCAACAGCTACCCAGCATTAACCATCTGAATGAATACTAATACCCTTGTGCATCCCTCATTTGTGTAAATTAGGCCTTTAGTCCAAAGGGTAGATCATACTGAATTACCTTGCACTATCTGCAGCTGAGATGTATACCCAGACAAGTACTGCACACCAGCAGCTTTTCACCAGCAGCTTGGTAACATAACCTAGCAAGGTGTCTCAGGACCCTAGTAGTTGTTATGTTTATGCAAGTTTGATGTAGAAGCAGACACACATTCAGTCATTCATCCCCTTTGCATGAAGTAGGAGCGAGGTGTTAACATGATATTCAAGTAGTCAATCCTTTTTCCAATACTATAGCTTGTCCTTTCCCTGCTAAAAAGCCAAGAGACAGGCATATGTACACTACCATTTCTTCCTCCCAGCCCATTGTCAAAATGTCACTGATGTTCGGAAAAAAAGCCATTTTCTTCTCAGACCAGAACTATCCCATTACAAGTGGGCTCAACCCATTCATTCTTCAGAAAAAAGTCTCCACTTCCTCTCAGGAGGAGGAGCAGTGGGTATAGACATCCTCTTCCTGCATGTCTAGCTCCCTTTGAGAAGCTTCCTCCAGTAGACAGGAGGACATAGCACAGATCTTGTTGGGATGGGACCTGGACAAAGTTATCACCTGGATACCCAGCCCCTTGATGGTTTATTTTGAACTACAGTCCCAGATTTTCTAAAGCTAGATTCAAAATATCTCCTGACCATCTTATCTAGGTACAAAAAGACTATTATGTGACCATTTCTACATTTACAGGAATAGTTTCGACTTCCTGTATGTATCTTACCTATCTGCAGTTTGGCCTGTTCTGGAAAAATCAGACATTCCCCTAGGCATTTTCCTCTGCAGAAGATAACACATTTAAGCATACAAATATTGTCTATCAGTTGCTGCAGGCATAGGAAGAGCTGCCTTCATAAAATTCCCACTTGGGGACCTCCTGTGACAGTTAAACACTTGGTTGTGAGATGTGCAAGAGGTTCAATCACCTTTTCTCAAATCAATTTATTGTCTCGTCTATGCAGAAGTTAGCTGGTGAGTTCCTGGACCACTCAGGGCATTAATGACCAAGTGCACTGGGTATGATGAACACAGCTGTGATACTCAGCTGCACCAAAACCAGAACTGTAAAAAACCTTGAATTTCCTGCTTGTATCTCAACTATCACATATGTTACATAATACTGCCACAACGAGGAACACTCTGGAAAAATATTCTAAAAACATATTGATGCTAGTGAGAGGGAAGCTCTCAAGAGGCTGCCTTAGGAAGTTATGGGTTCTCCGTGACTGGAGGTGTTGACAAACACCAGTCAGCAAACAGCAGCAAGAGTTTTAGTGAGAAGTCAACCTTTGAGACAAAAAGACCTAGCTCAGGAGCTCATATATACAAAGGTGAAACTGAACTTCACTATTTTAAAGATGAAGACCAAAACAAAAAAAAAAGGTCTTTTTCCTTGTCTTTGGAATAGCTTGATTCATTTTAAGGGCATTTTCAAAGTTGGTCTCCCCCACTTCACAGTTGATTTTATGTCACTTGTGGGCTAAGATCTACTCAGGGGTACACCATCTCTGGACAATGCAAATCAAGAATCTCTGACAAAGACCAATGGTGACTGGTCTATGATTTGTTCAAGGTGCAAATAGGCTCATTCTGCTGAGGGACAAACCCCTGTCCCATCACCTATCCTCTTCTGTGCCCACACAGTAAAACACTGAGGAATTCACTGTCATGCTAGAACAGATGCGCATACAACAGCACAGACCCTGACTTGGGAAGATCTGGCTCTTCCCTATGGTCAATAGACCCTTCTCAGTCTCGGCAGAGCTACAAGGGGAAGGTGGTGAGGAGAAAGGCCGCAACAAGCTCCCAGGCTATTTGCCATCACTTCATTCTTTGAAGCCTCTCAGAAGGTGCACTGCAAGACTGCAGCCTGTTACAGGCTAAAAGGTGTGGGCACAAGATTTATTTTTCATCCCTACCAACTGTATTTCACTTGAGGAGGGAGAAGACTATGACAGTCAGGAAGTACCAGCTAAGAACTACGCTCCCAAGTTTTCCATGTGGGATGATAAGTTTAATACAGTGGCTACAAAAAAACTATGCGCTGATGGAACTTGACACCCAGGAAATGCCAAGCATAACTACTAGACATTTGCAAAATTCTGCCCAATTCTAGCAGAGCCACATGTGAAGTACTGTGTCCAGTTTTGGGCCCATGAATATATCAGCAATGTTGATAAACTGGGTTGATTCTAGGGGAAGGCCATAAGAGGTGAGCACCTGGAGGATGTGATGTAGAACAGAAAGCTGAGAGCCCTGGGATTGTTTAGCTGGAGACAAGAAGAGAAAGTCAGTGTGAGTAAATCTAATTATAAATTTCCCTACCTAAAGTGGGTTACGGAGAAAACAGAACCACACTTTTCTCACTGATGCACAATGAAGAGACAGCCATAACAGTCACACATGGCAGCAGGGGAAAGTCCAGCTGGACATACTGG
>KZ506749.1:13446-27101 GCA_002844005.1 Limosa lapponica baueri | reverse complement strand
GGGTTATCTGTAACAGACTCCAACCATGATATCCGCCTTGCTGGCCCTCCCCCTGATTCTTACCCATAGGCAACTCATAGTTTCCCCTCCTATTTGTCCATCAGGAAAAAGTGACTGGGGTTTGTGAGTGAAGCCTGCAGAGATAGTTAACAACAGGAAGAAAACCCCGCAGAGAAAATAGCATGTGTCCCCCAAGTGTATGTGCCACACTGCCATGAGGCAACCCGTGCTGACTAGCTGGTGAACCTGCTCTGGTAAGCTTCTGTGGCCAGGTGACTGTGCAAGCAAGTGGTTCTTCTATGGACTCTCCAACAAACAGTCCCAAAATGAACTCCCAGCCACACTTACAGCCCCTCACAGGTGAGCATAACAGATTATTTGAATTTGACCTATGGGCGTTTTCCAGGTCAGAAGCATTCTGGCATGCTTCTTGTATTTCTTCCTTTGCATTTAAAACACACCTTGTTTTGCCGCATTTTGTTTTATATAGTATCAACTATTGCAAGCTATAGCCTGGTCTCACCTCTGTCTGACAGATTGTCCTTTCATGGTGAAGAATTCCCTGAGTCTGCTGCTGGATGCACTGGGTTTGGCTGGGATCGAGTTAACTTTCTCCCCAGCAGCCCTTAGGGTGCTGTGCTTTGGATTTGTGCCTAAAGCGGTGTTGGTAACACACTGGTGTGGTGGCTATTGCTAAACGGTGTCTACAGAGTGTCAAGGCCTTCTCCCTTTCTCGTTCTGCCCCCACAGCTGGGGCTGGGCAAGAAGCTAGGAGGGGACAGAGCTGGGACAACTGACCCCAATTGACCAAAGGGATATCCCATATATACGGTGTCATGATCAGCAACAAAAGCTCAGGGAAAAGGAGGAGGAAAGGGGGATGTCTGTGGTAACAAATAACCATCATGCATGCCGAGGCTCTGCTTTCCAGGGAGTGGCTAAATGTCTGCCTGCCAATGGGAAGCGGCAAATTCATTCCTTATTTTGCTTTATTTTCACACACAGCTCTTGCTTTCCCTATTAAACTGGTTTTATCTCAATCCACAAGTTTGCCAGCTGCAGTCAACCCGGCACACTAGGTCAAGGGAAATCTGAGCCAAACTGGGTGGGACGTACACAAATCAGACTCAGTGGATAATACATCTTCTTTTTAGGAAAATACAGTGGGTGTGCCTTTAGACAAACACTAAATTGAACACGTAACACAGATTGTAAACACTATAGCGAGGAGTCACTCAGAGAGGACTCTGGGTTAGAGATGAGACAGATCAACCATTCAAAACATTTAATTCCTCAGCACCGTACCACGGGGTCATTGGTTTTAATTGCTTTTACCTCCTTTAAATAACGAGTCTAAGAGGTGTCTTTATTTTGCCTTTATTCTTAGGTCAAACAATATCATCACTGAATTGAAGAACGAGGTTACTGGTTGAAATACAAGTGCGGTGTGAGACAAATATGGAAGATAACACTTTGCAAATAAATTAATACAGAATAATTGTCGTTGCATAGTTCAGAAGTGAAAAGTAGGAGGCAGCAGTGCGCACGTGCTGTGAACTGACACACACCACCACGAAAACCCAAGTTCCTATATGAACTCTTGCAGCTGCAAATAAAACAAACCAAACCAAAAAATATCCCAAACCTTAGAGAGAGCTAACTATTAAAAACCAGGCAGAAAGGGAACTAATGAGCTGCTTTTTTTTTTTTCTTTTTCTTTTTTTAACAGACCATGCTGCAGAAGGAGTGCTTTCTCTACAGACAGAGATGCTTTTAGATAATCTGCCTTGGCATCCCATAGCCTGTCATACCCGACTGTGATGCTCCTTTGTTGCTGCCCATCTGAAGGCCTATTACGTTCTGTCCCTGACGAAGCTGCTCTTCTGAAAATCCTCGTCGATTCTGCTGGGCTTTCCTGTCCAGATGCACACAAAAAAGCAATACACACATATACCATCATTCTGCATATCCCCAGAGGATCACGCAAAGCAATCTGAAACGGGTTCATGTTAACAGATGCGTCCCCTGTAATTCAATATTTCATTTGCACCATCCCATGGGCTGGACAGTACTGGCTGTGCTAATTGTTTTCCTGCAGTTAGAAGTAATGCTCCAGTCAAATCTGCAACACTTGGGACTTTCACTGTAGCACTTATTCCAGAACCCCAAGGGACTTCCCAGCAGCTATGACAGGTAAAATATTTATGTAGTGCTGTACATAACAGGCATGATAGGATTGTCTTCAGACCTATGGCCCTTAAAAGCTGTAGTCCATGGAATCTGATCAATGAGAAACTTACCTGAGCTGTAATACAAGTTGATACCCATCTAGAGCAACAGTACAAATTGGTATAATTTAAGTCAGAGGAGTAAATAAGAGCTGAATGTACCCAGAGAAACAATGGGACAGAGAAGTGACTTGCTTATTTTCGCAGAGTGGATGAGGGTTGCCTGCAGGATAGAACAATTGCTCTCTTGCCATTTCCAGATCTCTCTCCTCTAAGCAACAGACTTTGCCCTTTGCACCTGTGTCTTAGCTGTATGACAGTCCTTTATCTTCTGTCAAAACATACTGACCACTTTTGTTCACTGTCCTTGGTCTCAAAAGCCCTTTAGATCAATGAATCTTTGTTGGAGTTTAAAAGGAGACTCTTTCCCCTGAAAATAACACCAAGGGCAAAAAAGTGGCAGTTAAGAAGCAGCATGAAAGTTTGTACTCTGCTGCCTTGTGAGAAACTCTTCATCTTAGATTAATCTTTCATTTATACAAGGTGGGGAAAACAAGTCATTTACAAGGGAGAAAATCAGCCTGTTGCTGCCAAATAAGCCGTAAGAATTGGCAAAGCCCCAGACTGAGGGAGGCTTTCAATCAACCGTTCTACTCCCACCCAGGTACAATCCTTCTCCCTTCGGTGTCTGTTTGTCCTGGAATCAGGTTACCCTGCAATATCGCATCAAGTTACAAGTCCCCTTTTCTCCCCACCCCACCACTAGATGAGAATGCTAGATTAGGTGCCTGCTGTGATTGCAAACCATCAACATGATCCTCTCTGTGAGGGCCTGATCCTGTACTGTGCTGAGCACCCTGTCTCGAGTCCAAAAAATCACTTGCTTTGCTAGGCTCAGGGTGTTCAGGACACCACAGAAAAGCCCCTGTCTGCCTGAAAGCCCAGCAAACCAGAAAGGTCCAGAGAAAACCAGTACTGACCTGTCATTTTTCAGCATGGGTCTCCAGTGCTAATGTACAGACTAACAAGAGGGCCTATAGAAGCCCATCACAGGCTCTCAGATCCCACAGCTCTTGCCAGAAAGCATGCTGTTTTGGAGGGAGGCACACAGAACTTTGGGCGCCTCAGAAAATAACTCGCTCTCACTGCTGCTTAATTTCTTTTCCAGAATCCTTACACAGGCACCAAACTACTGCCAGGATCTCCAAGAGAGGATGTTTTTAGAACTACTCCTATTACATAACTGAATCTCAGGTTCACTGTGTCTGCCTTTATTTTAATTAAAATCCCAGGAACACATTCTATTCTTTTTCTCTCTTTCCTCCTAGAATTTTCAGCTGTGTTGTGCAGTAATTCCACAGAAAGTTGAAAAGGTAACTCTGAACAGGAAAAAAAATGAGAACTGCAGAGAAGAAATAAAAAGAGAGACCAAAGGGAAGTCTGGATACGCTAATAGAAGTTGATTACATAAACAGTTTGGATCATATAATGTTATGTTACCTTCATAAGCACCGCATTTAGCATATGATGGTCTTACAGATAACAACATGTACTTACGATTCACTTTTATGTTAGTGGAAATGGCCTTAAATGAGACTGTAGAAAAACTGGTGAAGGCGTCTATTCCCGTCAGTGTCTCACCCTATTTCAAGTTCTGTTTGGCCTGTCTGCCATTGCCTGGCATCACCCTTACTGCAAACTGAGCCCACCACGCAGATCTGTTAACTTCTCATGCCAACTTTGCACCAGGGCTTGTGGCTGCCAAAACCAGCCATGGGTCCACGAACCTCACTGGGGCGCGCAAGGAAGGCCTGGCAAGGGAAAGTTAAACGGCTCAGCTTGTGTGCGGGTATCTTAATCGCTGTAGATCCCTGCACGGATACTCTCATTCCATTTAATCTAGACTTCTTTCAATTTAACTTAAGGCGATTAAGAATCATCCTGAAAGCCCTGACTCATGACTAAACACTGGGTGTTGGTGAGGGGGCTTGATCTGCCTGAAGGGATGGGTAAGCTACTCAGAAAACAGCTCCTGATCTGCCATATGGTATTTCCTTATAGAAATAGCATCAGTTTTCCTTAAAGCAATGGCTATAAAATGCTACTTTAGGGGCTGCAATAGATATGGATTGGTTATCCAAGCAGCACGGACAGGACAGACAGCTAGGGGAGAAGGGAGGTGATCACATCTTCATTTTTGCCAATGAAAACTGTTCCCACCTACCATTGAGAGTCCAGATGAAAATTAATTTTTCCATGTAGGACTTTGTTTTAGTTACATAAAACAAATAAGCCTGTCTGGGTCATAGTGATTTCATGTCTGGTTTATATTAAAGCCTGTAACTGGATTTTAATTTTAAACCCAATTATATTCAGTAAATACAAATCTCTTTGTGGATTGTATTAAGTTAATTTAAACTGATTTCATATCAAGAATGCATAGGAGTTTGTACTCACTCACCTAAAATTCTCCCTTAGCCTCAGTTAAACCAGCTCAAGGTTTAAGGAAAACTAAGTGAAGCTTGCTTTGCTTTTGCTGAGCCTCACCTAGACATCAAAAAATTCTAGGAAACCAAAGACAAGCAGCCAGCACTCTTTTTGCTAACATGTCTCAGACATTTCAGCACAAGAAATACTCTTGGACTCCTGGATGGCGGAATCTCATGTCAATAATATGCCTGTGGGGCAGGTGGGATAACTGTGGGAGGATTTCCTTTTCCTCCTGTACCCGCTTCTCAGAGCCCCTAGCCAAAACAAATGGAATTTTAGAGCAAATACACGGCTTTGCCAAGGCAGAGAATTCTTTACAGATAAGTGCTGCTCCCCAAGAAAAAAATGACTAGGAAATGAAATAATCTTTGGTTTGATGAAATGGAAATGGGCTTTCTGCCTCCTCTTTTGCTTGGTAAAGGGGTCACTTTATGAGGGCTTGCTGACATCTATGACAGCCTTGTCTTCATTAGTCTTTCTGTCTGTTATCTGATGTGAGGCAAAAGTGCCCCTTTCCTACCGGTTAGTCTTATGACACACATATCTGCATGGCTGCTGCCATTTTTGTTCCCTTTTCTTCATAAATGGATATAGAGGATTAGCTGAAGCTGCTAAACAGGTGAATGTCATCAAAACTTGTGCTTGAATTTCCTGAGTATCGTTGCTATTCTTCCAAGGACTAAGAGTCAAGGATAACTTCAGTGATCATGCAGCAAGAGGGATATGCTACGAGGGTGCCTGGAGCAGGATGCTGCACTCCTACCTGAGTGCACTACCAAAAGCCAGACATCCGGTAGGGTCCCCACACGTGCACATACACGTCCACACCAACACAGCCTGTAACATCCTTGTTTGAAAGGGGTGCCTCCAGGAGGAAAATAGAGCTGGA
Source organism: Limosa lapponica baueri (assembly GCA_002844005.1). Classification (NCBI taxonomy): domain Eukaryota; kingdom Metazoa; phylum Chordata; class Aves; order Charadriiformes; family Scolopacidae; genus Limosa; species Limosa lapponica. Next base: position 21,494 of record KZ506749.1, on the reverse strand, counting down.
GCCATGGGCGATGCACTGCTTCATCCTGGTACCAGCAGTGCTGTTGTAGCTCCAGGGCAGACGGGACACATCAGGTGTGGTGAGGGGGGCTACATGAGAAAAGGCAGCAGCGTAGCTGTGCTACAGAGCTCCCACAGAGCTCCTCTCCAGCAGCCCTGGTGTAACTTTGGGCTGACAAGTTATGGTAAGTTGTGGACTTAGCAGTGATGGTGATAAAGTTGGGAACCAGTGAAGGTTAGAAAATGTTGCTGCCTGGCTGGTCTTTGCTTCCCTCCTCTAGATTCCCAAGAGAAAATTTCTCAATTACAAGGAAATTCTGGAAAGATTCTTACCTTCCTTTCCCTTTAAATTTCCTTAAAGCCTAAAGGCACACACATAATATTATCAGTTTCCTTGGGAAGATAGGTCTGGGAAGCTGTGCTTTGGATTTTACCTGTGAAACCAGGATGGATCCCCTTTGTAGCAGCCGTCATCCTTGGTAACTGCCAAACTGCCCAAAGCCATTAAGGTTCTCTGCACTGCTGCCATGTCCTTCCCTAGAAAGCCAGAGTGAAATCAATATAAGAAATCCTTGCACAACAAATAGCTTGGCACACTGATAAACACTTTTATCCAACACATTAACTCAGCTCCCCTCAAAAAGTACATTAACAACATTATAAATGCTATTTTACAGTTGCTGAATAAAGGTACTAACATACAAAAGCTTATTAAAAGTCATCAAAGGGACAGCATTAAAGCAAAACTTAACAATTCAGATATTTCCAGGTTTCCAGGCCTCTGGCTATTTCAGTGCCTTTCCCCATACTATTTAAGTCCTTCTAGATAATCCTTTTGGCAAAATTTTCTCCTAAGAAGAGATCATTTTGGCATACAAAGACTGGTATTATACTCAGTAAAACATGGCTGAAGGAGAACAATGTGGTAAATAACTGCTGCGTCTCAGTTTCTTCACTTGTAAACTGGTAAGACTGATCCCACCATTTAACCCCTGGTATTTACAGCCAGTCCCTGTGCTAACAGAGCATATGGCAATCCTGGAGAGCTCCTGTGCAGATAACTCATATTAGTCCTTCCCAATTTAACCATCAATCCCCTCCAAAACCCTCCAGTGAATTAAAAAAAAAAAAAAAAGACACAGACATTTTTAAAAAATTAAGATAAATCCTTTTTTTTTTCAGTTCTTCCCTTATACTTTGTCATTTGGCATAAAAAGGGCTGGGAACATAAAGACATCAAAGTCAGACAGACTCTAACTCATTACCGAATCTAGACACAATAACTTGGGGAAAACTTCCTAGCAAAAATGAGTTGCAGCACGTATTTCCAATTGTGTGAGGTGGTAAGTTATTGAAAATCTGTCTTTTGCCTCTCCCTTGTTCTGAAATCCTTCCATAAGTGTTTCTGTGACTCCCCTCCCTTTCTTTCTGTTCTAGTCCTTCCTTTTTCTTAAAATAATTTATCTGATTTTGACTGCAAGTTCTTCACATGGGAAGATAAGCAACTCATAAACCCATGAGATACTAGAGACGTGCCGGTAACAAATCTCAGAAATACCTCCAGTAGACTAGCATTAATGAAAAATCACTGTAAACCAGCTGGAGTGTAGAGGGAAGCGAGCGCTGCACGTTCTGTGTTTATGCTGAGCATCACCCCGATTATAGGCAGATGCAGTTCACGCCTTCGGTTCATACAAAACGAAATGCGTAATGCACTGGGCTGAGGTGATGAAGACACCCCAAAGCTGAAAACATCTAGCAGCTTCCAACTGTGGCTGTCATACAGCCTATTAAAGTTTATAGCAATCCTGTCTGCAGGGGACTGTTTGCTCAGAAAATAAACTGTCAGCCGTCCAGAACCCTCATTCTACTGTATTTGTTAAAGCAAACTGCATCAGACGGGGTCCCTGCTTCAGAGGGCAGCTGAAGAGGCGACATCTCGCACACGTACACAGGCGCACATGGAAGACCGCGAGGCAGAGACACCCAGAGCTCCCCGAAGCAGCAGATGTACCATATGCTGTAACAGATGCCACATACAACGTCCTTGGGATGCCTCCCGTATAACGAGGAGCGTGGTGACTGACTGGGGTGAAGAGGGATGAGAAGAACGATTTAAAAGTGAATGAGCTGAATAATGACGGCAAGCACAGAAAAAAAAGAAAAAGAAACAAAAGACGGGTAGCAAAATATGATGATCAGCCTCTCGGAGCCATCTGGCAGCCCCCCCACGCTCCGCACTCAGCTCTGCTTTATTTGTCAGTGGTGAGTGGGAGACGCTGCAGAGGAACAACAGACCGAGTGGGAGCCGAGCGCCACGTGACAAAACAAAGCCACGGCCACAGCTCTGCTTTCCAGAGCCTCCTTGTTGCCCATGAGGGGTGCTACGGGTGAGAGAAGACTCCAAATCCATGTGGTCTTGTGACATTTGCCCTCTTCCAGCAAAGGATACAAGGGGCTTGATGGTCAGCATAAAAAGGGCTGTGAAAATTTTTACATTTCCACTGAGAAAGTCACCTAACACTGCAGCCACCTGACAGAAGGGATAATCTGCATCCTCTGAAGCCAGGCTTGACTCTGGCATTGCAGAAAATTTCGGTCAGTGCCTTTCCCCAGCTCCAGTACTTGCTCACTGACAGCCCCGTGGGCTGCCTGCCCGGCCCCCAGCCTCAGCCTCCCTGAATCATGCTGCAGGGACCCACGTCGACAGCATTTCTTCTGCATCTTCAGTGTTCTCTGCAGCATTCTTTGAATAGCACAGTGTCACAGAGGATCTATCTCGGCATTGCCTGTACAAGGAGAAAGGGTTTTCTAGTCACTTCTCACGGTAAGCCTTTCTCTTTGGGGAAACCTGGCCAGAGGGCCTTTTTCTCCAGGTTCAGAAAGAGGAAGGTTCAAACCCAATACTGTGCTCTTCACAGTGTTCCTGAAATGGTCTTTTGTAAAGGCTGAACAAGCAACCCAGAGGTACAGCTGCCTCTTGCCTGCCTGGAAACATACCAGGGAGGGATCTGTAAAAAAACAGTGAACATCATATCTTCAGCATGGATTAGGGAAAGTTGCTCAGTGCAGTATATTTAAGAAAGGACTGAAAAGAGGTGATACTTCTGGACCAAGAAGTTCGAGAGATGAGGAAAAGTGCACCAGACGGACTGAGTTTGAAACAGCCAACAGCAGATTGCATCCTAAAACATTTTCATTAATCATTACTAAGAATTGCAAAGCAAAAGCTCTTGGAAAACAATTAGTGCCAGAGAAAAGCTGTTTTTCAGTCACACACGCTTTTCCTTCCCTATAAACATATATTGACAGCTCCTCTCTTTCTAAAGAGGTTATGGCCTGAAGTGTTAGGAGTGCTGTAATTATGAAATAGTGAAAAAGAGACTGTCCTTTCTGTCCAGCTAATGCATCCAGGTTCAGACGATGCAGCCCTGAAGCAATACAGATGCTGAGGTCAGAGTTACGGTTAGACAGAAAAAGCCTGTAGTGACTCACTGCTGGGGAGACATACTGTTTCATCTCAGCACTGAAATGAGCAGCAGGGGGGATGAAAAGGGAGTGGGAAAGTGAGGAGACACAGACTAGTTTTGCGAAGTCCTAAAATAATAGCAGAGAAAAGCCTTGGATATCTCCCTCCTAGGTTGCAAGTTGTGTTTTGACTTCCTGTTCTCCGGAAGATACTAGCTTTTTTCCTTACATCTGTTGAGAAAAGGTGATGAGTGAAAGGAAGAGAAATGAGGAGAGAGCCACCATCATTAGGAGTTTTTTGTCTCTGAAGCAAGTCCTTTTCATCGTAAGGATCAATGTACCATACTTTGATTTGCATGGTGTGAAGCCATTATGAGATGCAAAAGACTGCAAAGAACAGCATCTGAAATGAGCTATTATCATCCCTTACAAGATAGATGGAGCTTCTCTTTCAGCAGCCTTCTAGACTGAGGAGAGGGGGTGGGGGTGAGGAGGGCGTTCAGGGAAGTGAAAATCCCTTCATTTAATGGTAGCTCAGATGAAACACTAAAGACTGAACCAGAAGAAACAAACCTGTCCTTGTGCCCAACGATAGGATTTGTCAAGCAAATCTGGCACCCTGGGAACGTTACAGATCCCAGTAACTCCAGCTGTCAGTGTATCCTTCCTTTCTAACCCATCTGCAAAGAGCCTCCTAGTCTTTCATTCCTCGAGCTGTCCTTCAGGGGAGTGATCTCTTCCACATATCCCGACAGCCTGTGAAGACAGACCTCACTTTTTTCTCTCTATGTGTGTTCCTACACAGACTATATGACCAGCTTTCTCAATGGATCATTTTCCTCTTTCCGCTGTTTCATTCTCATGGCAGATTTTTGACCCTTTCACTACCTTACAGCTGTCCTTGTTTGAGCCCTCATCACTTTGTCCAGAGAGATGCAGGATATACAGTGTATTTGGTTAGAGCACCAGCAAGAGGTGCATCACCACAGCAGAGGGCATGGGCAAAACCAGCCATATGAATGCACAAATGACTCAGCTCATCGGGAAACAGAACACGCAGTTTCCACTTCGAGCATGGGATGGAGATAGCCTTCACCTGGGCTACTGCAAAACCACAGGGGCACTCTGAATTTTTTTTGCTGTTGCCATAGTGACCTCTCCTAAAAGACTGTATGCTTAGAGAGAGATGCTCAGCTAACATGGTGATAGCAGTGAATTTTGCTTCTTGCTAGTCAGAAATAAGCCCTCATAAGCTTCACAGAGGCATATATGCTCCTGGGAATGCATTTTATAGCTCTAATTTAAGTTTTGCTTATAATTTGAAAACGGCAATAAAATCTTGTCATCAGAAAATAAGGGGTTTCCATATTTGCTATTAGAAGCTATTTACTTGGAAATAATTAGCATAGAGAACATTTTTTACGAGGTCTGAGGATTTCTATCAGAATGATTGGGCTTTAGGTAACACATGAGCTCGGAGAGGCTCTGTTATGTCCTCAGGGCAGTATAAATCCCTCAGAGGAGATAATGCACCACCGGAAGAACATGGTAATGAGGTAAGGCAAACAGAAACAAAAGATAATTACATTAGAGAATATGTCTTAGACAAAATGCACCGTCTCAACACATCAAAGCAAAGTAAAATGAAGACTGCAAGCTGACTTCCAGTTTATTATTTTTACCTTCCCATAAATCCACTGTCTGGAAAATATCTGTTGTTCTTACTCCGTAGATTTCAGCAGCTTTTAAGAACTGAGAAATTTGTTCCATCTGCTTGAAAGCCATTTTTGATTCAGAGATCTTTGCAATGGGCTCATTTCCCTTTGGATGTAAACTGTTTATTAACTTGCATAACAGCTGAGAGATAAATACAGAAACAAAATTAGAAAGCAGTCACCAAACTAAAAGGCAATTTCTGTACATGAAATGATGCTGCAAAATGCTTTTGACCTGGCCAGTTTCTGTCAGGGATATAATTTCTTCAGTTAAAAACAAAGTAGTGAGTTGATAATAATCAAAGTGTATTAGAAATGCTTTAAAGCTTTCATTAACTGATGGCAATAGCCTGAGCATATAAATCCTAATCTGCTAGAAACAACAAAGCAATCACTGGTAAAGGTTATATAACAACTGACAGAGAAGAAACCACATGCCCAAGCCAAAAAAATAAGCAATGTCAATTGAAATATTGTTAAAGTCACTTTGGCAGAGATTCAACGATTAGCGTATTCTTACAGCCCACTGCAAACAGCAGCATCTGCCTGCTGTTCAATAAACCAATGGAATACAATGTTTTAGCTACAGAATCATTCCCAAGAAGAAAACAGTTATGACATAATCCAGTCCTTCAAATTTCCTGTATCTCTTCACCTTTCCCTGTCAACACTGATTATTTCTTAAAGAGAAGAGTATACATCTGATTTTAGAACAGGTCTCATTTAACTGTATGAGAAAAGGTACTGAAGGAATGAGTCATACTCATATATAACATGCATGACTCATAAGAATCATAAGTACTGTACTAATCCCAGTGCACTAGTAGAATAATTATCTTCCGAGATAAAGGTTCCTGGTCAAAAAGAAATAAGTCAGATAATAAGACATATATTTTTGCATTGGTGATGAGCTCTGACCAGTTTAGCTAGATGAAGACAGAAAAGAAGGACACTGTGCATATAACAACATGCAAGTACATAATTGGACAAAACACTTACTGTTCCATCCATCAGCCAGGTTTGAAAATGTTGCCTTCCAGGAGGAGGGTGCTCTATCTGTTCTCCACACTGTACAATAATCCAGTTCACCAGCCTAGACTCTAATTCCGGGTCATATTTCTGTTCAATCTTTTCCTGAACTTCTCGGCTTAAGCCATAGCTTGGTCCTCTGTTAGCCATCTCTGGAACCGAAGGAGAACTTACTTAGTGGGTAGAGTCCTGATCTCCAGCTTTGAAGTATGCACCGGAAAATTAAAGAATAAAAGAGTGAGCAGCCTGCCCTATACGTTAGACAGTTGAACAGATGTTCATCAACACTGAAAGTAACTGTATGGCACCGGTTATAGCTGTTCTGCAGAACAGGGGAGGGATCAACGAGGGAATATCCTTTTCCAAAAGCACAAATCAGCTACAACATTTTTATAAAAAAAAAAAAAAAAAAGAAGGAAAAAACAGCAGTCCCCCCTGCCCAACCACAAAAACAGAAGAAGAAAGACAAGATTTAAAAGAGAGTAGGTTTTAAAGAGAGGCTTCTGCTATGTTTACAGAGAATACAATAGAGTTCTCAGATCAATGTTAAAGCTGCCTGCAAATCCAAAAGCACTTTAAAATTGCCTACCTAATACTTGCTAATAAGAAGAAGGCTGTACATGGGAGCTCAAGCAATCTGATTAAAGGTGCAGTCAGGGTCTTCCTCAGCAGAGATGCAGGGATGGATATCCAGAGATCAGCAAATAGAAAAGCGTTGATGAATTTAAGAGACGAAGGCTGCCACAATGCCCTGCTGCTGCTGCAGCATCGTGGTTTGAAGAACAGTGTATTGATTTGATTTTCCTCACATATGAGGAGGGTCAGAGCAGGGGCGTTGCTAAGAGCCATTAAAGAGGCCTGCCTACTCAGTCGCAGCCTGGGGATCCTGTTTATCTCGCCCATCTGCAGTCTGTTTTCATGCCTGCTTCCTCAGCCTTGCGCTGTTCACCCTACAGGCTCAGTTTTACTCCACCTAGGCTGCATCAGCCCAAGCAGCACCAAGCATCCCAGTGCCAGATAGTTAGAAATACAAACAGAGGGACTTCACCAGACTCTGTTAAATGAAGGTAACAGAAATTACTACGCATCTCGTTTATTTTTAATCACAAAGCTGAAGTAAACACTTTTTCTCCCTTCTGCATCACAGTGCTAACAGGCTTGCAGTACGAAAAATAATTTCTCCTCCTCCTTGTTCAAGCGTGGATAAAAAGTTTCAACAAGGGAACAACAGGATGAAAAGTCAAGGAAGAGAAGGAAGGTAGTAGAATATTATTATCACCCTAAGATCAGTATATATTAGGCTATCAAATAGGGTAGTAGTGTCCCAGGAAAACAACTTGAATGGCTAAAACCAAGGAGAAATCACTGAAAACTAGCAAACCTAGCATAAAACACAAGGATCGTATTTTCTGCTGGTATGAGTCAGCATACCCCCAGTGATAGCAAGGGAGCTATGCTCATGTACAGTAGTTTAAATTTTGCTTATACCACTGCAGTAGTGGGAGAGGAGAGAAGAAGCATTAAGACAAGAGACTCTTCCTCCGGTCTCATCCGTACAGATTTACCCTTTATTAAATGAAGTGATTTTGCTCCTCTCTGAGTTGCATCAGACTTTGTTAAACATCTTTCATCCATCCTGTATTATCTAACCTGCTATGAAATAGTTCCCTTTTGGCAAATGATTCATATGAAAGGAGGCTGATAAACCTGAGGTGGATACGCAATCAGCTTTGCCGATAAAAGTCCTCCTGCTGCATTTATAAAGAAGAAGAAAAGGGGGAAAGGAATACAACTCCTTGTATATCTACCTCATAATGGCTTCTTTGTCCATTACTTT
>KZ506748.1:129370-143828 GCA_002844005.1 Limosa lapponica baueri | reverse complement strand
ATTTTAATGGAATTTCCATCTTTTGATTAGAACAGTTTTTCCTTGCATTTTCCCAGCATAATTTAATTATGATACTCTAAAACTTGTGATTTACATATAAAAGCAGAGATTACTTTGAAATAAATCAAATGCCCCATTAAAGAAGTGATCAGATGAATAATTAGAAGGAAAAAAATACTTTTTGCACTTAGACTCAAAACTTACTTTCTAGTAAAGCAGGTTCCATTCAAACAAAACACACAGAAGAGAATCAATGGAGTATTTCCAGTATTTTCACTGGAATACCAGACACTCCAGCCAGTAAATTTGCTTCATCGGGGGCCCAATTTAAATGCTTCTATGCAAACACATGTAGCATGGGGAATAAACAGGAGGAGTTAGAGACATGCACACACCTGCAGGGTTATGACCTAATTGGCATCATGGGACGTGACGGGATGGCTCCTATGACTGGAGTGTTGGAATGGAAGGATACAGGCTCTTCAGGAAGGACAGGCAGGGGAGACGAGGAGGGGGTGTCACCCTCTATGTCAATGACCAGCTGGAGTGCATGGAGCTCCGCCTGGGGATGGATGAGGAGTCAACCAAGAGCTTAAGGGTCAGGATTAAAGGGAGGGCAGAGACAGGTGACATTACAGTGGGGGTCTGCTACAGGCCACCTGACCAGGAAGACTGAGCGGATGAGGCCCTTATAGACAGATTGGAGCCGCCTCACATTCACAAGTCCTTGTCCTTCATCCACCCCAATATCTGTTGGAGGGACAATACAGCAGGGCATAAGCAATCCAGGGGGTTCCTGGAATGTGTCAGTGATAACTTCCTTCTCCGAGTGATAGAGGAGGTGAGGAGGAGAGGTGCCATGTTGGACCTTGTTCTCACCAACAAGGAGGAGATGGTGGAGAATATGAAACTCAAGGGCAGCCTTGACTGCAGTGACCATGAGATGGTGGAGTTCAAGATTCTTAGGGCGGCAAGGAGGGCGCACAGTAAGCTTGCCACCCTGGACTTCAGAAGAGCAGACTTTGGCCTCTTCAGGGATCTGCATGGTAGGGTACAGTCGGATAAAGCCCTATAGGGAAGAGGGGCCCAGGAAAACTGCTTAATATTCAGGCTTCACCTTCTCCAAGCTCAGGAGCGATGCATCCTGCAACAAAGTCAGGCAAAAACACCAGGAGACCTGCATAGATGAACAATAAGCTCCTGGAGAAACTCAAAAAAGAAGCCTACAGAGGGTGGAAGCAAGGACAGGTAACCTGGGAGAAATACAGACAAATTGTCCAAGCAGCCAGGGATCAGGTTAGGAAAGCTAAAGCCCTGATAGAATTAAATCTGGCCAGGGATGTCAAGGGCAACAAGAAAAGCTTCTATAGGCATGTCAGTGATAAAAGGAAGACTAGAGCCCTTTCCGGAAGGTCTGTGCAACCTGCTCTAGTGGAAGGTGTCCCTGCCCATGGCAGGGAGGTTAGAACTAGATGATCCTTAAGGTCCCTTCCAATTCTAACCGTTCTGTGGTGATTCTATGATTTCCTCCTAACTGAAATAGTGCTGCAAACTGCTGACAACTTACAGGTTCTATTGCCTTAAGCAGGGGGGTACCAGAGCTAATCAGAGATTTTTATTGCTATTAATTCAGAGGTCAAGGGGCAGTGATTGCCTATGTAGTTCCCTTTTTCTTACAAAGCATTTGTTCTCAAACTTCACTAGCTAGACTACTTTTACTGCAGTCAAGCTGTGATATCCCTGTTCCTTTCACTAAGGTAGAACCAACGCTGTAGACCTGACTAATGAAAGGGATATGGAAAGACAACTCAGACTAATGTGGCTTTGATGAAATACAGTAGAATTTCAGAATGAAAATGCATTGATCTAACGTCAAAGATTTATACATTTTTCAATTGCTTCCCTCTCACAGGTAGTAGCACAAAAATTTTTCCCCCCACTTTCTAAAAAAATCATATTTAGGTTGGATTTGGACTGGACCACACAGGAATCTTCTTTTGTAAATCTTTTGGAGAGGTTGGATTCATAGGACACAGGAGACTGCAGCCTTCTGGTTATTTTGAAGCCCACTTTTCAAAACTTAGTTGAATATCAAATCAAACTTAGTTGGGTAATTGAATATGCAATACAATAACACTTCGGTTTCACAACCACACACAAAAGTGACTTGTAATTGTCATTGTCAGCAAGTTCATAGTTCAACATTACCAGCCTTCTCTTATCATAGAATCACAGAATGGTTAGAGTTGGAAGGGACCTTAAAGATCACCTAGTTCAAACCCCCCTGGCATGGGCTCAAAGACAAGATGTTATTTTAAGAAGTGTATTTACAGCAAGGAACCTAAGACAGAGAGATTGTCTCAAACCTAACAGACGTATCATGAATCCAAATTTCTGTCCCCTTTGATCATTCAACCCCCCCTCCAAAAAACCCCACAAAGAATCTTTCAGAAACCTCCCCACCATTTCAATTTTTTTGACTGTTTTTTCCAAATAGGATTAAGAAGAGTTAAAAACGTAGATGCCATATAAAAATGATAAGCATAATGCGTAGTATTTCCTAACTATGGTTATATTGACAGTATAAAAACAAGCAGGTCCTACAGAAGACAAATCATTAGATGCACCAAATGCAGGTACTAGTGAGTCTTCTTTCAAGGGCTGGGAGATTGTGTGTAGGGGGGTACAATTCAATTTTTTGGGCTCCCTTCACTGCCACAGCTTGCCAGAGCTTTGTTAACTTCTGCTCGACTATAGCCAGCAAACTAAAAGAGCAGTTTTGCTTCAGGTAGAGCTGATTTGCAACACTGACAGCTTTAACACCACCTAATTAAAAGCAGCTTTGCTGAACACTGCTAGAGATGGATGGGATTACAGCAAAATAAATGGGATTGATCAAGCAGTAAAGACACGCAAGGTAATGTGTGATTTTGCATGAAAATGATAAATTTTGGGTCATGCCCTCAATACTGAGAAACGACATGGATAGAAAGAAGCTGATTAATCAAGGGAAAAGAAAATACATAATTTTCCTTTCCACAAATTCCTGAAATCTTATGATGGTTTTTTCCCTATAACCCATCCTTTCAAACATTATTCCTGTACGTCCTTTATGAATTTTTACTTCAGAATTACTTACCTGATGTGAAAGCACATGGGGTGGGAATTAAGAAATCTTATCTTCACAGCAGGGGAAGGACAGAAAAGCAGAACAGGTGCAAAGGAGAACAAAGGGGTTAGTACCACGGTGAGCTTGTAAGAATAGTTGACCGAACCGTGGGTGGCAATGAGGGGGAATTGCCATTCATGGACTGCGAAACTCATTCTAGGGTAAGGATTTACATGAGCCTCACTTCTAGTTCCTGTTCTTCAACTGGTGAGTGCAGTATTTTCCTAAAAAACGTAGAACACTAAATGAAGTTGGGAATTAAGAAGAAAGAAAATATCATAAAAGAAAAAGGTTAAAAGTTTGCCATCAGCACATATGCAGCTGTTTTTAAAAGTTTAATTAATAAAAAAATCTATAATTGTGAATTGATTTTGATATACACTAAATCAAAACGAAGCAGCTAATTAGTAAACTAAATCTCTTCTGGTCTGTATGGTAAGAATTTCTATTGAAGTTAACTTCAAAGGATTTCTTTAAAAATATGAGCATCAAACATTTTTTTGAACAACAAAGGAACATCCTTTGATACGAAAATTCTGTTGTCCTATATTTGTAATATATAATTCTTATTTGATAATTCTCAATGGATTTATAAGGTATCTCATAAGACTTGAGGAAAGAAGGATGCTGTAATTAAATGATAAAACAAACTAATAACATAAGTCTGACAATATTGACCCAAGTTCTGCAAATTTAGATGTTTTCTCATTTGAAAATCATTCAGCTGATTTTATTTTTGCAAGGAAGAGGCACAGCACTCTTAAAAATGGTCACATTAATATATATCATGAAGTAGTATTTATACAGTCATCCCTGAGAAACAGGAAAATCTAGAAATTCTACCTATTTTGTAAGCATTAGGTTTATATGATTTTATCAAGTATTAAAAAAAATACTTATCTTTACTGAAAACCTTCTCTTTAATTATGGCCACTGAAATACATCCAAAACTGAAGAACTATTTGTAAGACATCATGAGATGTGTATTTTTATCCTGTGCAAATTCTTTAAAGGGAACCATTATTACTGACATACTGCAGTATACTCAATTGATATGCTATTCTAAACAGCAGTGTAGTAGGAACTTTTTAGACCTGTATGTCCAATATCCATTTTTTACTAACTAGAGTAATTTTAGCAGATGAAATTTTGTGTGTCTGTAAACTGGAATGTGCTCCCTAAATGCTTCTCATCATCCTCATGATGGGTTTTTATATCTACTTGAAGAGTAAGGCCTGCTGAAAAAGCATTACCAGAATATGTGATTGAGTATTTGCATTGTGAATTCAGCTGGAGTCTGGAACGTTTAAATGACCTAGGCTTTGAGCTATCATCAATGACTGTCTTAAAATTATACGAATCACGTCTTGTTGATGTCTCTTTCTTCTGATTATAAAGTGCCTAAGGTGATCAACTCCTATCAGCACATTTAATTGCCAGACTCCTAAGACAGCCAAATAAATTCCGTTCCTTCTATGTCTGTACAACCACACCTACACAAAAAATACCTATTCTTACCCTCACTCCCACCCCTAAGTCTTTTAAGTAATTTTAAAATTAATTTCTAGTTAATGTTGCTAACCCACCAGTGCAAAGAGTAAAAAAATTTAAATTAGAACTGCATCCATCACTGTCACACTTCCCCTTCTAAGCCATAGTTATATCCCATTATTCACTCTTTGCATACTATATCTTATTCTTCTCTTTCAGAAACAGTAGGATTAACCTTACGGGTTATATATTCATGATTAATGCTGAACTGAAATGGTGCGTACAGTCTGAATTGTACTTTGATTTGCGATGTGGCTTTCTTTTATGTGAAAAAGTAACTTCAGTGTCAGTCTTACTACAATTTTCCAGATGCTCTGCAGAAGTAACTACACTGGTTCATATATACCCACTATACCGTCCTTTCATTTAAATGATGATGCCAGTTCCTAAAGTTTTCCGTTGACTACATTTGCATAATCACAATCCACAAAAGTGAGTAAGTCTGTAGTGTTCACTACGTGTCTAGTACATACACTTACATATCTCAGTATAGAGACCTGATCTTTAAGGTCCCTTCCAACTCTAACCATTCTATGATTCTATGAATATAAGATCCTTACTGGCTTATGAAAACACAGCACACTCACATGTGGAACAGTCTTCTTAGAGATCAAGATTTTCACAGCAGTCAAGTGGATTTAGACATCTAAGTTCCACTGAAGGAATGAAATAGGTACAAAACAATTCTTGGAAATGCTGAAGCACAGTACATCATTAATTCCAAGAACTAGGCAGTATTCTAGAAACGTGTTCAATGTTAAATATAAGCAGTGAAGTACATTTTTTACAGCTAGAGTAAATCTAAGGAACTCCCTTTTTTCATTATATTTATAGCTGGGAGAAATAAATAGCTATTTTCTCCCATAAACCCCTAAATCTTCATGGTTTTAAGGAGGAACACCTAGCAAGAGCATGTCTCTTTTGCCTCAGAGGTTCATTCTATTTTTATTTGTTTCAAGACTGTTTGGCATTGAGATTTGTTTCAATCTGCCATTTTTAATGACTGCAAAACCGATGTTGTATATTCACAACATTAGAGATTAAATCCTTCTCCACTATAGCCAGTGCCAAAATGCTTGCCGAGTTTGACGGTGCCAGGGTTTTATTGTTTCCCTTCTGCACTTCCCACAAACAGAAAGAGAGAAAATCTGGAGGAACAGAGGGTGAAAAAAACTGCGCTTGTCACATCCCCTTTCCTCCTCACTTCTCTGAGGGACAGGTAGAAGAAGGTCTCTAATCATTGGTGCTTGGCTCTACTCAGCTCTGCAGAACACTGAGAATATCCCACCAAATTTGTTTCAGAAACCCAATCCGAGACCAGTGAATCATCCTCTTTTGCAGCTCAACCAGTGAATAACAACTTGCCTCAGAACAGTCACCTGAAAGACTGGCAAGCCAAAGCTGGTATTTCTGTATCATACACATCTCTTTCTTTGCCCAAGTATCCTTGCAAGCAGATTATTGCTCCAGGTTTGGTTTTAGTTAACATCATTCTCAGCTGCAATAAACTCTTCTCAGTCTGCTCTATCCCCCAGGAAGTTACTCCTATCACTTCTTGAAGGATGCCTACTCACTGCCACCTCGAAGTCTCCTGGCATAAGCTGAAAGATCCTAATGCTGTAACGTAGCTACACCTTGTCTGACTTCATCCACATCCTTTGCTACCATCTCCATGTGAAGCACGCTCAGTAGCATCCTGGAAAAAGGAACAGTGCTTCCTTCTCTCACAGGAATCCTTCTGACCAGGAGCACACAAATAAAACAAATACCATCCACTGCAAGACACCATGTAAACCAGACTCCCATCCATACCTGCACCCTTACCTTTCCACAAACAAAGCCAATGGGATCAATAAGAGGACTGCAGCACAAAATCCTTATGTATTTCAATGACTTTACTGAGATTCATATATATATACACCTATGCTTGCTAAACTGGATTTTTTGCTAAATAAACTACGGGCATTCAGGAAACAAAATAAGGACCTACATGCTCAATAGCTTCTTAGTTGAAAATTACTTCCTGATAAAAGTAAATCTGATAAAACCAGAACATTATTAAATCTGCAAAGCTATGAATTACAAAATGCTGGAATTAAGGTGATCTGTGCTGGTGTGTGCATGCGATAATACAGCCTTTAATGATGTGGTCACCAAAGTCCTGAACTTTTCAGTGAACTTCAAGGGGCTGTAGGATGCACATCAGTAGATGAAACACCCTGCAACATGTGGTGTGAGTAAGGCAGAGAATGGCATATGGAGAAGCACGGCTTCGTCGTTAAGGCAGCCAAATACTTCCTTGGAGGACTGTATTTGATGTCTGCCTCTGCTGTGATGCTAACCCAGCTGTCTGAAACTTTTCCTAGCCAGTAATTACTACAGTGTTCCTCATTTCAAAGGTATGTGAAAGGCAAAAGGGTAAAAATGTGAATTTCCAGTGTGTTGCCTGCCATGTCCTGCCATGCTTTTCAAAGGTGTAGCGGAGTGCCGAGTTCTAGGTGGTTTTGCTTTAGTTATGCCTTACTATTGCTATAGCACCTTTTTTTTTTTTTTTACTTTAAATTCAGTGCTAGTGCAAGTTTCAGACTTGTATTCAACAAAATCACTTTAAAGGAAGTGTGCAATGTACAGAAAAAATGGCAACTTTACTTAAAAAGAGTTAATGTACTAATATGAGAAAAATGGATTGGTTTGCAGAATGTATGATTACCAAAATTTTGCCCTTCAATTAAGCTTATCTTTGAGTGTGCTTAGTAGAATGTTTACTATGACGGTGTGATGGAACAATATCAACCAAGCAGCCATATGCTGATCTCAGCAAAACATTTACACTGTGGGTAGGAATAGCTAAGTCTACCTGATACCTAGCAGTGCACAAACCACTGTTTGCTTTAATAGGAAAAGATTTAATTTATGCAAAAAGAGCAGTACAGGAGCTATTCTGGCTCCACAAAGCATACAAAAGGCATGCACTCGGCAGAAAATCAAGACCCCCACCAGAAGAAATGGTTCAGATTATCTTCCAGAGACAGAGCATGAGACTGTTCACCCATAACAAATGTGCTCAGGGGACTCGTTGTTTGCCTTGTTTCTGCCCTGTTTCAGTGACTGATGTGCATAAAGGTATATATATGGGTAGGCATATGACTGAAGAAGCATGTTTCTCTTTATGAGTTCTGATTGAGTGGCAGCAACTAAATGGATGAGGAAGAATAGGTCTGAACAAACAGTAAAAGTTTATCAGCCTTAGCTAGGGACAGCCAGAATAGACCTAATGTTGCTGAACCTTGGCTAGAGAAGGAAGGAAAGGAAGAAAAGGAAGGAGAAATTCAGCATTTGGAAATTTTACTTTGAGCAGGGGATGAAATGGAGTGACTGAGGATAAAAATAGTAAGATTTCTCTTGCAAACAGCCTTGAATAGCCAGTAGGAGGCAGTTTCCCAGTAAAAGAAATGGCTTAGAAGATACCGAAGAAAACTGAGAAGATATCCAAGATGATAGCACTGAGCCAACAGAATAACAGACTGGATGGCAAAACTGTATGCAGATAAAGAGAGCATGAGGGAGGGAACTGGGTGTACAGTCAGCTTTCACTAATTAGTGTTCCAGCTCCTCCTCTGAGTATCGAGGATCCTACAGAGGGAAGCGGAGGCCAGAAATAAAGAAAGAAGCACAGCACATGTACTGCCAGCTCTGCTGTATTAGCAGTGTCTGTAGTAAAACACCTTCTGAAATCAAGCCTACTAGTGTATATAACTGCTTTCCTAGGTCGAACTTTTCTGAAAAGTTTATGACTGAGAAGAGGAAATGATTTATATACACTCTGGGTACTGTGCAATTAATAAAATGTCACCACATAGATTATATGCACCAGGTGGCATTAATGGCAAAATAATGTCTAGCACTTAAAGTGTGACGTCTCAAGCTACTATTCAAAGGATGAGGTGAAGATTAAATGAAAATGACTGACTGTGGAAAGCAGTTATGAAAAAACCTAAAACACTGGAATTTAAATATGAAATAGAATGTTGTGGGTCTAGGCCTACAAAAATATAACAAAAACTATATATAATATATAATATTATAATATATATTATATATATAATATAACAAGTAAAGAAAGTATCTGCTGAAGCTGCCTACTTCTCTCCACTAATTATAACCTTCTCTGCTTCAGGTGGATAACTAAATTTTAGATATCTAAAGTAAGTTAAATGCCCATTCCTGCCCATAGGAACAACCAGTTATTGTAGTTATTGTGTGGTAGGAAAGAATATGCTAGCATTTTGCCAACTGTCCTGAGACAAGGAAACCCATTCAACAGTTCGGCACTGAGCTGAGGTGGAAAGGTCAAGGCTCCTTGCATAGACAAAAGGCAAAGTTGGGCAAAGAACCCAACATAGCCGAGTGCCAGTTTTTCAGTTGTGATTCATTTTTATCTTCCTTATTTTACGAGAGAGTAAAAGAAGTATCTACTGCACCACACCCTTATCCCTACCAATGCAGAATTATTTTCTAGCCTTTTGTCCAGCCTGGCCTGACAATGGCTGCAGCCATTGGAGGACATTTCCCTGCTACCACACAAACTCTTCTGCAGAATCTACAACATTCATTGTTGGCCATAAACTCTCTCTTTCTTAATTTTATGCTATTAGTCTTAGTCATACTTGTTTGTACCATATAATGTACACCCTGTTCTACCTCACCCTAGTTTTCTGTCCTCTCTGCTCAGTCGTTTAAAATACGTAGCATTAACAACCAGGCATGTTTGCTTTCTGTGTCCAAGTATTGTACTGTATCCTTTTTTGCCCCTGTGCTATGAAAGAATTTGTTAAAAACTTTTCACCCAAGAAAAATTAATTCTCTGGTGCCATCTGGTACTTCTACCCTCTTAAAGAAATGAAAGCCAAGAAGCAACTACAAAACCTGATCACTATATCCAGTCTGCTTAATTGCTAGCTGGCTACACAGCTCTGGTTTGTATCTCTTCAGTTAGTTCTCCTTAAAGCAACACCCAAGCATGGCTCCCTCCATTCTGTACAATCCTCTAACATCAAAAAAGTCTTTGCACCCTTGAATAATCTCTCAGGTATCAGTGCATGATCTCAGCATCAGACCATAAAACTACCGCTCTGGTGAGCCTCAACACAAACCTTGCATGATTTTGGATACTCAGAACTGAAAAAAACACAGAGAAATAATTGTGCCTGAAGGACACATGGATGCCACGGGGGCTCAGAAGACACAAAGGGCCAAGCACTGTGTAAAGTGGGCACGATTGATCTGTTCTGGAGAAGCAAGTACGAAAGGCCACAGTTGACATGGATGCCCTCTGGGCCAGACATCAATTCTGGCCCTCTCTAGGTAGAAAAATACAGATAATGGGTCTATAAAAGGGAATGCACACTCGTATTGTGACAGTTCAGTTGTGTACATTATCTGAAAGCTCTGAGACAAGAACCTAAAATGATTTGATTTTTTAATATGGAAAAATTAAAGTAACAGACAGAAAAAAAAAAAAAGACTTCAAACTGCAAAATACTCACCCTGAATACCAAACTTAATCTCAGGCTAGAAATCAAAGTATGTCTATGCCAAAGAAGAACTGCAAGCATGTGCTATCAGTTCATACACGTTAAACATGAAGAAACTCAGTGTCCTTCCCCTACATGCCACATTGCTAGCCTTCCTCTTCACTCCTGTCAGGCCTCAGAGACCCTCTTTTCAAAGGTCTGAAGCCAGCATAGGAAAGAAAGGGAATCATAGGAAGGGGAAGCAAAATTGTGAGGGAAGCAGCTTGAAGATTTGAATTTACTCTGCTGCACAGCAGCCTTCAACTTGTTAAAATACATAAGTCACCTGAAGATGCTTCTCTCTAGCTGGCATTTTGAGAATTCACAAAGCATAAAGGCTGTAGACTTTGACATGACAGTGCAAATACTTCTCTGTATAACAACTGCATTTATGTCAATGAAATCACTGATATAAATACATGATTCTCAAAGCTCTAGGTACCTTCTACTGACTTCAGTAGGATTTAATAAATGCAAAATCCTTATGAAAAATCAGTATGTATGCTTGCTGAAGCAGGACTTAATTTTGGTTTAATTCTGCACATCAAAAATACATAGATTATTATGGCCTACTGGAGAAAGAGGAGGTAAAGACTTTGGCTTTAGAGATTCACCCCAAAAGAACTGAACAGCTAAAATAGGAAAGTAAACACCCCGCACTCTGATGCAGTCTGTAGAGTGATGGGCAACACCAGATTCAGAGCTTTGGCTGCCCTCTGGCAATGCCCATCTCTTTCTATTGGCTCTGTGCTACTATGGTACTAGCACTGGCATCTGCTAAGGGCTTAAAGAAAGACACATGAGATGAATCAGCATGATACTGATTCTCAAAAGACGCAGTGTTCAGAATACCAAGAATACTATAAAAAAAGGCAAAATCTTTACCTCACAGATTTTTTTTGGTGAGACATTTATGAATAAATGAAAGTAAAAATATTAATCTGAATATGAAACAGCCACTTTAAATGTTCAGAATTCAGTAAAAGCTGTTTAAATACCTATTAGCTTAGACTCATCCCACTTAATCTTAGGAACTTCACTGAGATGCTGAGAAGGCCAGTTTATGTAGTCTCCATGACAATGAACAAATACAGACAATGCAATTCAGCATCCCCAACGTGTGAATTATCTTCAGATTCCCAAAATCCCAAAGGATTAGAGATCCCACCAGTATCAAAAATATTCCAAGTGTGTTTTTTTAAAGTTTCAAAAAACAAAAAAGAACATCTAAAAAGTACCATCTAATAACCTACACAGCTGTAGTACATGATGTTCTTTGCAGTCCTAGTGAAAAGAGACCTTTCTTTGAGAAATACTAGAAATATGGAAAATATCTAGGGGAAAACAACTCACATGAAGAAAAAAAAATCCCTGCTAGTTTTATTCTAAGACTCTGCAGTCTTCCACTTTGCTTAGATTTGTCATCCAAGTTACAGCTCTAAAGGAAGTCATGCTGCTACTGCTGCTTCCAACGCTTTGATTGCTGTAATTGTGCTAAACACAAAAAAGCTACATGACAATTTAAATACCTGTTTTCAGTTTGATGGGATTTGAAACACTGGACATATTTAACCCCAGAATGAAAATTTTCTAAAGGAAACTCAGCTGAACTTTAATTTCAGTGGTATTACTGAATAGTTTCTATAATCCACTGACACTGATGTGCCCCAAAATTTCTAAGTGCAAATTATGAGTACAAGCTGTACTGAAGTCCATTGCTGAAAGGAACACTAGAAAAATGGTCCACTCTGCCTGTTCACACCCCAGTAAAAAGACTGACAGTGAAAAAAATCCACAAAGGTGGATTTTAAAAATACTATAGCAACTTGCACATTTTTATTGTGGGAGATTTTTAGCGTATTAATTTGACCATGATGTTGGAAGAACTGAATGTCACTACTTAATGCCATTTATTGGTGAACTGTACAGCCTTGTGTGAACAGGGTCAAGATTTACAAAAATTCCTTATGCAAAACTTACTACTTCTGGAACAGAATGTTTTTCTGGTGCCTCATTTGAAAATTAGGAGTTACACAAAAGGTTCTACTTTCAGCTTGTCCAAAAATAACGGGAACTTCAGAGATCCTGACTGATTATTAGTGTCAGCCAAGGCTTCCACAAGTCTGACATACAAAGAGTTTTGAAAATCTACTACCTCAGACAAATCCCAAATACTTGTTCCTAAATCTCCCAAGGAGATGCCAAGGGCCTGATGTGACCACATTTTCTGCTGCAGCAGGCCATCCTCTAATAAAGAATACTGCCAAGGAAAACCACCACCCTTTTATAAGATTAATCATCATTTAACATCTATCTGTTTTGTCTTTGTGACAGGATTCTGATACTTCAAGTCTGCAGGAAAATTACATATTCAAGCTAAGGAAGTCATATTCATGAAATCTATTTGTTCAAATGCAAAACAGTGAAATCAATAACATGTTTTCTTTCTTTTTTGTTTAGTTTCTGTGGTTAGACTTCTAAAAACTGTGGCTAGTAATTTACTTTGATTGTAATGAACAAGAACAGACAGTTCAGCAAGTAAAAGGAAAACTATGGAGAAGTAACTATGAACATAAAAGAACTAAGTCTAATTCATTGTTAACATACGTGCTGCATGAAAGAGGGGAGGAAGGGAAGGGAAAGAAAGGAAGGCACAGGAGAGAAGGAGAGGGAAGAGAAGGAAGGAAGGGGAGGAAGGGAAGAAGACTGGTTGCATGCCTTGCAGGAGGGAAATACGCATGCAGATCTGTACCCCCTTGAAATTACTTTTATTTTACATACATGTATACAATAGCAGAGAAATAGAAGCATAGACAAAATTACAATAGAAATCTAATAATCATTAAGTTAATTAATGTTTGTTAATACCAGAATATTACCTATGGGAGATTTGAAAGTTGTCTTACAAATGACAGCCTTGTCACCAAATACATTAATCTCTTTTTTTTCTAACAGTCCTTATACTCAAAGTCTATTTCCCTTTCTGAGGTTTCCTCATGACTGGTAATTCTACTTGTATACACAAGCACAAACATAAACCAACTATCCCCCATACTTAGTGTTTATAGTCTTCAGACACTCATGTCTGCCCTCCTCTTGTTACTGATTGCATGTTACAACAGCTTGTGATCCTGTCATTGTCGAGTTTCATTGTTTCAAATTCTTTGTTTTATTGAAAAGGAGCATCCATCTCAAGATTATAACCAATAATCTTTGCACTACATTTTTTTGTATTTTCTGAGCAATCTCAGGAGAATCAGCAAATCAATGCCTCAATTGTAATCAATTAAAATGCTACATGGTTACTTTATGTAACTTGTTCCCACAAGATACTCTGGAGGCCAAAAACAATAAATGGATTAAAAAAAAAAGGCCAGACAAATTGATGGGTGATAAATCCATCAATAGATACTAAATATAATGGCCTAAATTTAACATCCACTTCAGAAAGTCCCTAAATGTGTGATTGCTGGAGTCTAAGATAGAGAGCGATGGCATAAATGGATATCCAGAAGCTCAGAAAAGGATGATCTATTTATGCCTATTTCTGGTACTGGTTGATTTTGGAGATATAGCAAATGCACTGTTTGTCTGCTGGTTTTATGCATTCTCTGATATCTACATCATGGGGCTTACTACTTTTCAGGTCCCTTTTAGTAAAAAATGGCAAATTTAAGTACACAAAAAAAAGTATATGGGCAAAACATGTTTGGTTCTCCAGTTTTATGATATTATCTTTTTAATTCATATCAAAAAAAGATAGTGGTTCTCAACACTGCAGCAGCAGCTCATTTACATTGTAGTTACCCTGTCCTCTCCTTCCTCCAGTTAAATTGACTGTAATAATTTCAACTGTCTGAATTCATGACTTCTTTTAGTAAAATAAACTGAAGTGAGCACCAGTTTACATTACCAGACGAGACAGTGAGCTGAGGTGTCCCAGGAGTAAACTCACTGCCTCTTCAATTGCCATTGCTACTGTGGTTAAAGGCCCTGAAAAAAAGGGGGCAAGCAGAGAGCAGAGGAAGGCAACAGCTGAAACGGCATAAAGCTGAAACCGAGCACACATTTAACGGCAGCTCATTTTGTGAATTCCCAACCAGAGTCTGAGAGTTAGATGTTGGGAGTTTCTACCCCTTTACTCCATTCACCACACTTCACCATT
>KZ506748.1:109481-125001 GCA_002844005.1 Limosa lapponica baueri | reverse complement strand
TAAATTTTTTAGGAATTCTATTTTCTTTTTACTTTGGATTGATAGAACTGAAACAATAATGCATGGTGAAATAAATAAAGGGGTGTGTGTTTAGCCAGACTTTGAGATTTTGCTTCTTTGGGCTGTATTTTAGTCTGTATTTCATAAGAATAAAGCCTATTTTGGGCACTATTCTAATACAATAACATTTTAATGCACTGCTTTCCTTTGGATAGCTTTCCTTGGACTGACATCCAGCAAGGTCATAGATTACTGGAAACCCTGCAGATGTTGCACAGAGGGATGAAAAATGAGAAGAAAACTGCTAGTTGAGTTGCAGTTATAAAAAGTTACAACATCCACTGATGCATTCCCCAGAACACAACTTACTGTGTGTTCACATGATTCCTAAAAGGGGCAGCAATGCAATACTGTGGACAACAAAGGCAGAGCAGGTAAGGCAGATGGTATCTTAACTTTCATCTGGAGGAGGTTTCATTGTGAGTTCAGCTACATTTTATCCATATGCCTGAGACTGTTACTTAACACCACCACAAACAACGTTCCTGCTGCTGTCCAAATCAAGACATAAATTTGGGAAGAGGGATTATCAGTTAAGAAATATGCTGTAATTAAATATAAGGCAGTGGTTTGACAAAGCAGAGATATTTGAGAATGAACGGCTTGTGGAGGGGATGAAAGGTGCTTGCCAGCTTAGTGTTCAGCACTGTACATACTGCCAAGTACATGTATTTTAGTTTACACATTAAACCAAACATAACCAAGACTGCCAGCAAACATCATGCTATCAGATTGCTATAGTAGATTTGGCTTTCTATCTGAAGCAAGTTTGTTTCATCCAGAAGTGACATTATTTACCTTGCAAATAAAAACGCTGAGCTGCTGTACAATGTGCTGTAATAAAATGGGATTTATAAAAATATCACTTATCTTAATATGGATTTATTTAAACAATGAGGACAGAGTTTTAAAAACTCACCTACATCCAAGTGAGAATATTAAATTTGGAAGTTTCAAACACTCTATGGCTTACTACCTACATGCCTCTTCCCCCTTCTTCTGTAAGCCTATTTTCAAGATGGAACAAGAGAAATGAGGTACTTCTTTGTTTATTATGATTAGTCCTGCTTCCTGGCATATGTTATTGTATTTTGCAGTTAATAAACAAGCATTTCTGTTGTGAATAACCTAGGAGGGGAATCAATTTGTATATAAAGTCTGAGAGATAAAGGATGATTACGTATGGTTTTTTATATTTAAAAAATCTAAAATCTTTCTCTCATGAGCACACAAAACAGAGCTTTTATAAGAAATATATTTTTCTAATCTTTTCCCTTTGGCTGTGGTGTATTGTTTTTTGTTGATCTGTGATTTTCAAGAACAAGCCTACACAGCAGAAAGCAATGGATTTAAAAAAATTTATGACTAAAACTATTGTAGCTATTTCTCACCACAGTCTCCTTATGCCAACATTTGAGTGGTGCTCGTTACATACACTGATATATTAAAAAGCAATGTCATACCTGTAGACAAGCAGGAGCTCTGCCCTGGGGTTTATTCACATCAACAGCCACAAGCTGCCAACCTCCAGCAGCATCTTCGTGAAACATCTTGAAAGGGAAAATTGTCAGAAATGTTTTATGTGCAAATACATACAAGTGAAATCTAATACATTCGCCTTAAGGACCTGCATACATTTTGATGATAGCTAGTTTAAGATTAGAGGAAAATGTGTCTTACTGCTACAGGAAAAAAAGCAACATGCTTTTTTTTCAAAATTAATAGATGCTGAATTTTACTCAGATAACATCAAACACAATGTGTCTCTGTTAGTCCTAACGTAGAAACAGTTTCAATTAATCTCTGATCAGTATCATTACATGGTGGTACTGTTCAGAATAAATTCCTTACTAAGGTAAGTTTATCCCAAGGAAACACAAATACATTGACACTAAAAAATAAGTTTCATGGTACATTTGGAAATAATAGACCACCTTGTCTTTTTTACCAGCAAAATTAGTTTACTCCAAGGATCAGACTTCATTTTTGTTGCACTGATGCATATCAAGAGTAGTTGTACAGTCCTTCTGTACTGTTACCCAGAGCTTGTAATTCCTGCAAATAGCTGAATAATATCCTGGCTCTATCGATGTGAATGGAGAAAGCTCTCTTGACCACAGTGATATTCACACTTTGCCAATAACCTCTGGAAGCGTTGGTGTAGGCATTCTTTTTTTAACTTTTCCCCCCTCAGAAATTTGGACATAAAAAGATGCAGACTGCTGGACATAAGGAACAGTGAGAAACCACGTCCTTGAAAGAAAATGAATGGCTCTAGCATTTTGAATTGCCACCTGAGAGTCTGCATATACTACGTAATGAAGTGTGGCAAAGTTCCTGCCTTCTTCTTGCCACCCAGGACCCTAACAGGTCACCTCGAGAACGCAGCCACAGCAGCATGGTTGAAGCTTAAAAACCATCCTGAGAGAAGTGCTCATTAGACTGGGGACAGTGTCACACAAGTACTGTGTGGCAATGCTGCCGACTCAGATCAGCACTGCATTCTCCTCTTTGTACCATGCTTGAATGTGAAGTGCTGAAGTGCTTTACAAGAACCTCCTTTTATCCTTCTCGAGAGACCCCTTCATTGACTTTGACTCTCAGACACTCATTTTCTTTTCTATAGGACTAAGTTTCAGGGCCAGTTTAATGATTTATGAAGTGGGCAAATGAAACAATATATTGTTGCTTTTTTTCAAGGTTATTTCATGCACAAAACAAGCAAGGTTTTTAACTTTCATCTGGTGCTTTGAACAAGAAACTCTGCAAGAAATTTTCTGCCCTTCTTAATACAGAAAAAGATAAATCATTTTGTAGTTCAGTAGGCTGGATTCCCTTTATGTCCCATTAGGCCGGTGACTCAAGGAACAAAGTAACCATTCGCTTGTCTGCAGCTAACATGCTATTTTTATTTTGTATGATGCAATTTATATTAAACATGTTCATATTCTTTAGCATGATGATGTTATTTTGGGAATTTCTTTCATCCTTGAAATTCCTTGGTGTTGTTGGCTGCTTCTTAAGTTTCCCTACATTGATCTCTCTATTCCAGCTTCTAGTTGAGAGTCTGTTGGTTAAACCAATATGGCTCAGGAATTTGTCCCACTGGAGATGGAACAAACATTATGCTCCTCAGGCTACGTATGTGTCATGTGGAAAAGTAATTTTTTTGTTAGATTTTAAATTGGTATCATCAAGTCTGCTTTCACAAAGACATACACAGTAGAAATTATTGCCACAAACTCTATTTGAGGCAAAAAAGTAGCAGAAGGCAGAAAAGGACTAGATTTACATATGGATTACAGGAATATCCAAAGGAATATCAGAAAATATTAAATACATATTTTGGAAACACTTAAATCCTCTGGCTTCAGAAAATAAATAATCTCTAGCTACAGAGGTTAGAAGAATTTTCCTCATGGGTATGTTTCTCCTATCTGTCTTCCTAAGGGCTTTTTGCAGGCAGTCAGTACTGGTCCCTCTTATAGATAGCAAACTGCACTAGCTTAGAAAAGCCTGGCCTTTTATAGATTCAGGATACATATGATTGTTACAATAATGAGTGGGAGAATTGAAATCTCAAGCCTTTAGCCCCTGTTTTTCATAGCAGGTCTTTCACACTATCCAGCCCACACATAGCACCCTTCCTATCATGGCTTCCTCCTACTCATTCTCTCATATTCAGGGTCTCGCTTTCTGTAGCTATCCCAAATATTAGGGTGGCTCTTACACTGCCTTAGCACCTCATTCTCCCTTGGTCTCCATATGCCCTTCTCAGTTCCAGGTCCAGCTTCCCCAAACACTTCAGCTGCCCTCTGACCTCTCTTCTTCAAGCTACAGCTAGCAATTTCACCTCTTCTTCCTTAGGTCAGAAAGTGATATTCAATAGCAACCCTAATTTAATACCCACCAATGACATGATAAAAAAAGCATTATCGTACTTCATTAAAAGAAAATAAAAACTTAACGATAACATAGCTATACTGAGAACTACATTAGTCTTCTCTATCATTCTTTTTAAAGAAAGCTTAGTTGGATAACATACTTTAGAATTTGATTTTAAATGAAAATTCATATATCAACTTTAAAATATTTGTAGTAACAACCTAGGTCAAGTAAGTCAGATAAAATAATAATTAACAGGAATTTTTTGCTTATAATTCATTAATTAACTAAATCCAATCAAGTCCCCAGAGAATCTCAGTATCTCAGGTGGTTCACCTGGGTGGTGGCAGTTGAAGTTGTACTGCTCCTGGACCCCCACATCTGCTGGAACTGCACTCTAATTTCTGCAAATGTTTCAATGATGACTGCGATGAAAACATTCTGAAAAAAGAACAAGAAAGAATGGCTGACACAAAGCTCAGCAAGAAGAGACGAGATTAATTCTAATATGATCTACATTTCGGACAGGTTTAAAAGAATACATTTTTCAGTACCTTAACAAGCCAGGCCAGAAAGAAAATTAAGGTGATGAAATAGAAATATGAACGCCATCGGGGAAAGCTGTCGATTGCTCGGTACATAAGGAACACCCAGCCTTCCTGAGAAGCAGCTTCGTAAACAGTAAATATGCTTGTACCTGTCAAAGAAAAATGAAAATGTTTGGCATTAAACCTCCCTGAAAGTTTTCAATATCAGCAAACAATAACTTTTTATCTATTTTATTTTCCTTTCCTCTAAAGGGTATCCATCAGCTCTCTTTTCCTCTCTTCAAAGAGAAGTTTTTCAGGTGCATTTCCATGTTTCTTCCTTTCGGAACTGAATATGAATTGGTTTTTTATCAGACCAGACTCCGTTCTCTCCCTGGACACACATACATAATCCCTTGGACAGGTTCACTGGCAGTATGCAAATGTCTCCAAAGGCAGAATTTGTCCCATCATGTGACTTCAGCAGAATCCATGAGAAAAGGCAGTTTTAATTAAAACTATCAGGGTCAACATTCAGTAGGTGAAAGGAATCACTATTAATATCAGCAACATTGAACAAGCAGCAACACACCGAGAAGGTGCCCAGCACTTCAACAAGCACACTTCAGTGTCTACAACAAGCTACTGAACAGTTTCAGAACTCAGGCGGGTAGCCAGGGTACCTACATTAACATACATTTGTTGCCTTAAAAAAAGTTAAAGCATTTTCAAGTTGAACTCCCTATATGACTCTGGGGAGAGGAGGGAGAGATGAAAGAAAAGTTATGAGGGGTTTATGTGGGCAGAAGCTGTTTGTGAATAAAAGCTATGAAGTTACTAATTTTAAACTTAAGATCCAAACTCATCCTAGTGTCTGAGGGATAACACGCTCCAGCCACCTCCCCCTTCCTCCTTATCTCTGCAATGAAAGCTTCAAAATACAGACTGTGGTTAGGGCTCATACAGCATTCTTGTTTGAAGTTATTTTTTTTGTTCTGAGAAAGAACACAATTAAACTGTGAAATTAAACTGTGAAATCTCACAAACCGCTGTGAAATCGTGGAATTGTCCTACAGCCACCTGCTAGCTTCGCTCCACTACTGCTTCCTTTCATGAAACATCTTGGATAAAAGAGAGGGAGCGTAATGAGTACTGCCCTTAGCAAAACACAGCAGCTGCTAGCAACATCCAGATGGTGAGCATGAACCAGCCAATCTGGTACCTGTATCCTCTTCCCAGAGGAAGGAGTGGTTCTAGTCAGAAATTCCTGAGTCCAGGAGTTTCACCCCAAAATCACACCAGCCTATAAGGAGCTCTGCACTGTTATTCTGAATTTGCAGCATCTACATCCTTTTGTCTGCAAACGCAGGTGGGTGAGATGAACTTGGAAGTGGTTTTGCCATAGGGAGTCCCTTTTGCAGAGAAATCTTCACTGATAAGAGGAGACAGGGATGAACGGAATTTTTTCTGCATAAACTCCCTCCTTTGATATGTAGGTGTTGAATGGTTAACGTGGTCATGGTGTGTAGGCAAAAATGTTAATACTTTCTGTTAATTTTTCTGGTTATTGGATTCCTTCCTATTTACTGCATATGGTTCTCAGGACCCAGGGACAGAAATAAAAATAAAAGGAAAGAAAAAGCATTCAAGTGTAGATAGCAAAACCCTTTCTGTTTCTTCAGAAAAGAGGGTGGTCTCTATCAATACTGAAATATTCATCAGTGACTACTTCATGGGTATTTTGCATTTCAAAAATTCATAAAGTAATGGCTCAATTATCTAATATTATACTGTTGCTGAACTGATTAAATTATTGAACAAAACAGTGCTGTTGAGGACAGGCAGAGATTAAGAAAAAAAAGGAATCTATTAAAAGTTGCTGGCTAGGAAACTGTAATTAGTCATTACCAATGGGAAAGTCACAGTGAAGACTAGTAAAATAGAGGGGATGTCATGCAAAGTATTTATAACACATACACTGGGCCATCTGCCACAGTAAAGCAATACTGTGAATGGACAAAAATGCACAATTAACCCAATTAAAATAATACGTGTTTGTCTGTGACACTTAAGCAAAAATATGGCTTGTATATAACTGGTACAGGTGTTCTTAAGGCTATGAGAAAGCAATCACCACTAAGAATATACATTTCTTACTTAACATATGTGACTAGTAACTAATAAAGCTTTCAATACTCATGCCAGGAACCATGCTGTTAACTATCTGTGTAAATACTGTTACAACTGGATACAGGATAAAGACATGACAATAAGGGATCCAACACCATGAAATGTTTCGTTTTCAAAAAGAAGAGTAATTCTTAGTTAACATCTGCCTTACTGCATGTTCTTGCTCTTTTAGAAGTTACATTTGAAGACAATCAGCAACTGGTTCTATTTTTTCTGAGTATTTCTTCAATATCTAACTATATCTTCCTAAGGCAAATGTGTAAGTTATTAAAGAATCTCCTTTCACAGCAGCATGCCCTGTTTTTCTCACCACGTTCAAATCCATATAGAGGGAGAGTGAGTATCAAAATTTTAAATGATGGGATGCATCACAAGAAAACACACATGGTGATGCTGCTGCCATGTGTGAAATCTAACTTATGCCTCTTAAATTACATGGCAAAATTCTCCTTCTCCACAGATGTCAGTATTCTGTCAGTGACATAGTGTCATCTTCTGCTAGTTCAGAGGGCTGAAGTCCTGACTACACAGTGCTCGGGGTCCCATGGTTAGGGGCATGACAGCATAGAACATCCTGTAGTTTGAAAAGCAGAAATGTGGGTGGCAGGGGGAACAATGACTTGAAAACCTGCAGAGAGTGGCTATTCAGATACACAGTAGGCCCCAGATACTTAGAAGTGTAGCTATCTCTTGTCAATGTCCTGAACATTTAGGTCAAGATTCACGCAATCGAAGTACAGGCAGATACTTCAGTCATGAAAAAGCTTTGAACCAAGAAAAGGGTTAAACACATGACTACAATGACATTACTCATCAGTTTAGGCACATTGGCACGGGTAACTTGCTGAATTTGTGACCAGGAGTTCAACATCTGCAACTAAAATATTGTTAAATCTTAGTAAATAAAAATATCTAGAAAATATTTATTATCATTTTCCTATTTGTTTCAGCAGACGTCTAAAAATTGGTGGCAAGAAAGATTAAAGTCATTTAGGAGGAATTTTCTGATGACAACAAAAGTAAAATAAAGGAATATACTTTGATTTTTTTTTTGTTTCAGTGCTTTTGTTTGAATTTGTCTAATAAATCCCACATTTTGATGTTACAATAAATCAACTCCTTTAACCATGCTGATGGTTAATCAAAAAAAAAAAAAAGGAAGGAAAATATTTCTCAATACACAGATTAAAACTAAATAAATCACTATCATAATCTGTATCAGTCTCAAGAGATTGCTTTTATGCAACCAGTAAATACTTCTACCTTTGGAAACATATTAAAACTGTGCAAGGTCATTATCAAAAACAAAAGAAAAAAGCTCAAAAAATGAAAGATTTAATATGGGAAAAAAGAATGAATCTTGCCCAACTTATGCAACATTTTCACTTGCCTCATACCTTATAGAAGAACAGACAGGAGAGACAAACTGTACCCCTACTAATAATGCATATTTAGGTACACGGGCATTCAGCACTGACATGCAGGGGGGCCTTATGCCTTCTCCAATGCATAAGTTTCTACCAGCTGGGAGCATCAGTGTGAAGGGGTATAGAGGAAGTAGTTGCTCTAACACCCAACTGGTTGTACTAAAAGAAACTTCTACTGGTTTCCATGCCATTCCAGGAGACAAGATCACCTGGCTCTTCCATGCTATACAAACAAGTAGAGTAGCAGGGAGAAAAGAACTGAAAGAGCCGGAGGACATAGGTGATGATTTTCCATAGGGGAGTGAAGAAACCTATCCTGCCAAAACCTTATCTTCTAAATACCTAAAGAATATAGAAGGTATTTATTTAAAAAAGGACCCAGAGTTGACAGAAGAGAAGAGTATCACTATGCTGAGATGTTATTTTACATATTGTGTTTTTTATTTATGCAAATTTTGTAAACACTGAGGATCTGCTGCTTGTTTCTGTGCCTCTGTCACACCACCTTGCTCTATGACATCAGCTCTTGCTATAATCAGCTCATTCTGCAAATGGACATCATGAAAAAGGGAGTGCACTGAATAATGCTGTAGTTTTATAAATGTAAAATTAAAGGAGCGGAGCTAAAATGTCACACGGAAAATTCATTAAATCTGGAAACAGAACACTTTCCTCCTAACTCTATGTTATGTTTTGGCTTCTAGTTTCAAAATCCCATATTATTAGGGGCTGCATGATGTTGAGGTGTTGTCTTGTATTAATATCTTTGTGCTATGCAATTTGTAATTATTCCAAACGAGAAACAAAAATGAAAGCTAAGCTTAGGTATGCCATTAACTCCAGCATTTTCTGCACGTGTGACTTATGTTTATTGACTACCTCGGTTTACCACATCAGGACTGAGTTTTCTTGTCCCTGCTGCGAAGCTTCTAAGAAAGAATATCCACAGGAGGGCTACTTTATGTAAAAAAAAAAAAAAAACAACCAACAAAAATGATAAAAGTTTGATTTTTTCTTTTTAATCAGGAATTATTCAGGCAAGTAAAAACGAACGAGTTGTTATTATAAGCTTAAAACACTACATTATGTCACCCATAAAATGCCTAGATGCCAGCCAATATCGGGCTCCTTTTCCTTGCTTTACAGTAGCCACTAGATGGCGATCGTGCACCTCGGGCACATCTGGAACATCAGGCAGCGGAGGAGCTACAGCCCCGGAGGGCACAGGCTGATAAACTCCTGCTGCGCTGGCAAAAGAATTGATTTTTCTATTTCCCGGCAAAACTAAGCCGCCTTCTAGCAGGTGCTGCTGTCTAATTTAACTCTATCTATTGTCCTGAATACTGAAAGGTAGCCCTCCTTAAGATGGTTTTATGAACCCTATGTCCATGAAGAAATGACCTCTCAGGCTATAGAAACATTATCAACCCTGTTTCTGCCCCTGCTCATTATCACTGATAAAATCGTGGAGCTGAATGTTCCTGCAAGGTATGGATATTCCCACTGACCAGCCAACTTTTAATTTATTTCTTATTTTTCAGTCTCAAGGTATGTGTAAAACATTGCGTGCAGTCAGGGCTTTCGAGCTGTCTTACACTATTGCTTTGGTGAAACTAGAAAGGAATAAAAATTACCCAGAAAAAACAAGGACAAAGTTGTTAGCACTTCTGGGAAGCAGCTGGTAGATATGACTGAAATCAACAAAAAGATCAGTTCCTGAATGGCTTCATGGAGTTTCTTACTTGTCTCCGAGTGAGTGATCCAGTCTATTTTACTCTCCCAAACCAACTCGTATCAGCCAGTTTGCCTGTCAGCAGAAATGAGGAGGAAAAGAAAACCAAAACATGCCCATGCTCTGCTCCTCCTTTGAAACCTCAGACCCCAGTGCCATTTCCCTGTGACTGAGCTGTGGAAAAGATGGGAAAACGGAAACTGTGCAAAGCACTGATTTACAACATCAGAAAAAACACACTGCCAGTCTGAACACAGTATTTTAACCTTTGTAAATGTAGAGACTTCAAACACACAGTAGTGATGTGTTAGTGATTCTTCACCTTGCAACTGCTTCCTTATGAGAAGAGACTATAAACAGAGTCTGTAGGCATAAGACCACTAACAAGGAGAAAAAGACAGCAAATATAAGTTCTAGGATCAATGCAATTTGTTCTACAGACTTAGTAATGGAAAGATGGAAAGTCAGCCAACTTCCAGCAAAAATTTTGGTGCACTGTTTGCAAGTATTTTAGAATTTTTTTCTCTACTCAGAAGTGTCAGCTTACTAATATGAATGTAGCAATGTTGGCGTATGTATTGACTGCACAGGGTAAATAGGAGCATGGCAGTTCATGCTTAGTTAAATCATGGGTGTCTTACACTAGATAGTGCTTGTGCTCCTTGATGTAATATTTTATGCTTTACAAAGACAAATCTGTTTCACTTCTGTGAACAAGGGCATGGTGTAAACAGGGACAACCATTCTTCAAAACGACTTTAGGCGTGCATGTTTATGGATATTTAGCCTGACTCTCATTTATACTTGCTTTTCCTTAATACTTTTTTGATTAAAATGCTCCTCGGCTATCTGTTCACAAATAACCTAGCAAATAGGGATCCAAAATGTCAGCAGAGCTCATAAGGTGGCTTTATGTGCATAAATACTGTCTGCTTTTTCCTTTTTGCAATTACACAGCTGTAGTGCTAATACACACTCTCTCATAACCGCTGCTTTTTCTTGTGTGTGGCAGCTTTACAAAATTTACTGGCAGTTCATGAGAATCAAGGAAATGCTGAGCATGAATTGTTCACACCTCGCACACCACTACTTGGAAGCTCTGCAGCACAGGCAACAACTCCCACCTCTCCTGCTCCCTAGAGAGTCTTTTTAAAGGATTAAACTCTTCTCAGATCCCTGAGCTCCCATCCACTACAGAACGGGGAGAGCTTCAGGCTGGAGCCTGGAAGTAGGACACTGCCATAGCTGTGCTTTTCCCTATCAGAGAATCAAACTGTAATAATACTCACTTCTCAGATGTAGAAACCGAGAATACAGAAATCCCCAGGCCTTGGTTTTAAGAGTGACAAATACTGTGAAGACGGGCCTGCCACCACCTCAGTCTTTCCAATGAAATGTCTCTGATTTAAAGTACAGTCATAGCAGAGTAAATGACTACTACAGTAAATGTTATGACAAAACTGTGTAACATAAAAAATGTTAAACAGAAGAAACTCCATAATTTGTATTAACATATTCCTTTGAAAATGAGCCATCATTTTACAGGACTGTTACTTCTTCTTTTAAAATACATTATGTGTGTAGATGCCTTTAAAACCATACAGTAAAAGTGACAGTCCAGAGATCAAACATTCAGAAATTCACACAGATTTTTACATTTAAAATTTAATGAACACTTTAAGGGTTATCATATTATAAAGACAAATTTAAGACAGGTTCTCTGTACAGATATTAGATATTTGGACTGTCATTCAGCCATATATTAAACATTGGGAATGACTATTAAAATCAAGGTAGTGATGGATCCCTTTGTTATACAGAAAACAAAGTATGCAAATCTTCCTTGACACAAGGCATGTAAATTCAGCATTGACTTTCATACACTGCCAATCAAAACTATTCAGTTGTTGCACCAACTTTCCTAATAGTCATAGACAGAGCAATCTAATTCATTTTAAGTGCAGTCATGAAACAGGAAAGCTATCATGCATCATGATGTCAATTAATTTGCTTAATTAATAAAAAAAAAAAGTATCTGCTTTGTAAGGTGAAAGAAGTATGGATGAATGAAACCATAGGTCATATTCACATAGTAACATTTCCATAGCTAGAGTGACTATGATGATACTTTACCCAAA
This sequence comes from Limosa lapponica baueri, assembly GCA_002844005.1. Lineage (NCBI taxonomy): Eukaryota > Metazoa > Chordata > Aves > Charadriiformes > Scolopacidae > Limosa > Limosa lapponica. The sequence continues at coordinate 113,042 of KZ506748.1, read as the reverse complement.
AGCAGAATTAAATAAGTAGCATGACTGTAAGCTTTACCACGAGATCCTTTCATCAAGTCTTCAGTCTGGTCAGCGAGAAGCAACTGTCTCAAAAGCATGAAAATGTGTGGAAGCAGAAACAATGCACTAAAAGAAAAGATGTAGGAGCTAATGAGAACATGCATTAGTGATTCAGCTGAACAAAAGAGTAACTGGGGGACCTGGAGATGCACAGAGACCCTAAAACTGTGTGCATATTTGTGAAATACGGATTACAAGAGATTGCCTGACCTTAATGGAGCATTTCCAATGTGATATTTATATTAGCAACAACTCAAAAATCAGAGAAGTTCAAGACAAAAAGCCTTATAGGAAAAAAAAAGCTAGCACAGTCTATAAAGAAAAAAAGATTATGCCCAGAAAGTGCTAAAAAAGATCTTGCAACCACTTTTCAAACCTACAGTAGCACATTTTGACCACCACAATAACACGTTTCCTTATTTCCAGTTGCAGTGCAACCCCTTCATCCTAAAGTTTCAAACAGTCCAATCAATCAGCAATTAAAAAAACCCCACAGCACAAATACTTAATCGAGGAAAGAACCTTCTCGCTCCCAGCAGAGGTTTAAGTGACAGAAGAGGCCCAAAGAAAGCTTGATATTCACTCTACAAGAACCCATGCTGGTGACTGTGTGTGGGAAGTGGTTGGCCAGTCTGATGAAGAGCAACAGCAGGCTAGGTACGCTGGTAGACAAGAAGGTATTCAAGGAGGAAATTCTACAGTGTATCATTTCAATAGCTTATGAAGGCTATATTTATAATTTTTTTTTTCTGTAAGGTAGGAGAAACAACAGCTTCAGGGAACCTAGACAACCAAAGCTGCTGCTCTGCTCTAAAGCTCCGTTTCAGTTGCATTCAGTTCCTCTGGGCATCACTTGCGAACTGTAGGCACTTCTCTGATGATGTACTCTCTCTCTTAACAGCCCCTTCCTCTTGCATAGGTAACATTTTCAAAAGCAGTTGCACAAAATTCTATCCCTCCCAAAATTAGTGGTAAAACTGCTGTCCTCTTAAATAAGATGTTTTTAAAAATCCCTCCCCAAAGCATCACAATTTAATTTGCTCCAGCTACAGTTATCTTTGAAGAAGACTATTCTTTACTGTATAAAAGTTTCATCTAATTACAATAGTAGAAAATCCCAACTAGCAAGACGTGCTGAGTATTCAGTGACCAGAAATAAGACAGCAGCAGTACTTAGCTCAATGCATTTCTGTAAGAAAAAAAACCCAGACAGTGGAGGTGGCCAAAGAGACATTCTAAAACAGATACATGTTAGAAATCTCATTAGCCTCCACACATCTGAATAACAGAAGCAAATACATAGTGCATCTTAAGAGACTAGTCTAACTGAAGAGGGAAAATCTTCCTTTCCTAATCGGGAGAAAGGAGCTCCATGATTGCCTGTTACAAGAAAAACCCTACAACACTCACTCAATTACCTATTTAGCTATTAATGAGTTAAGTACTCCCCGTAAGTACTGTTATGTGCCACGAGAAATAAAACAATTTACACACTTTGTTGATGTGAGTGAGAAGTTTGCCCACTAGCCTAATACGTGCAGTTAGGGAGCAGGCAGAGACAGGGAGAAGTGGTTTAATGTGCTGATAGCTCACTAAACCTTTGTGAGATAAACATATTGTTAATTCCATTTCAGAGATGGCTGTATTAAATTACAGACTCTGAGACTTTCCTCAAACTGCAATAGAATCAATGTCTAAGGTGAGGTTATCTTAAAGATTTCTGATTTTAAAAGAGGGATTACAGTATTCAAAATTTTTGTTCTTATGCTGGATGTCAAAAGAGAAACAACTTGATTTTCTATTTTAATAAAAAACATACATGGATGTTAGCAAGAACAGACAACAACTTTTTTCTCTCCTTCAGAAAATGAGAGTTTGAGTAGAAAAGAAAACAAATTCTTGTATGATCTGACTTCTTTTATTCTTGACTGTCTTAAAGAGTGTTTGCATGACTAGAGATCTACTGGTTATCAAAAGAATTCTTGGAAGACTAGCACTAATAGACTAAGCAACTGGCAGGTTTATTTGGAAACAAAAATCAAAACCTTTGGCAAGAAAAGCTGTATGAACTGCCAGATATTTTCAGGGAGAGAGAACGTTTAAAGTTTTAATATACTCAGTTTAAACCTTGTTTTCAATATTATCTCCTTCTGCAGAAATCCTTTCTGATCTTTATACACAACTGAAAATAGTTCCACACACCCATAACAGAAATTTCCTGGAATTATCACTGTCAAATCAATGTGGTTTTTTTTTCCCTCAGCATCGAGTTTACCTGCAAAGATGTTTGTTCTTTGTGTAGGTGTGTGTCAACTCTGTGCTTGGACTCAAAGCTGCTTTATTTCTTTTAGACCTATGATATTTAACATATTTTTCTTCAAAGCTTTTTGCTAAAGTGGAAAATGTGGCATTTTGTACTGTGCCATATGAACACGTGGTTTGAAAAAAAAAGCACTGTATGAAAAAAAAAAAAGTTTTGGCATTGCTCAGTGAAGCAGTTTCCCAAGAAATACAGATCAGACCTAGCCCCAGTAATATTTTATCAAAGGATGAGCTAAACAGACCTCATTCTTCAGATGAAAGTGATTTTCAGTTGCTGAAATGAAATCAGAGCTTTTGGAAGGCACAAACAAGTGACATGCATAAATTCGGGGATGACTTTCTGCATGTCATTTACTTCACAGTGACTACCTCTTTGCCTACTCCTCACCTTAAAAAAGACCTTTGGAAGTCTATGCACTCCCTTCACTGAAGCTCAAGGCCCCTCTAAGTAACTATCACTTCCTTAGGAATAAAAGCATACAGGAGGACAGTTACTGCTGGACTTCATAAACACATCTTTTCCTCAGTAATGCGTCTGCAGGTCCTACCACTACTTGGGTGGGGTTTTATATTGTTACATTATGTCCCTACATTTTTCAGAACAGGAAGCAAATCCTGATCCTAACTTGGAAGCTCTGCCAGCACATTTACGTAGTATTTTTGAAGAGAAAACTACGTTCACAATTTTTAAATCACACTGCCCAAAGTCAGGCACATGAGCTGATGTTCAGATAGCTGGATTCTTTGACATGCTGAAGGAGACAAGTTCGAAATTTTCAACCCTGGCCCGAATACTAGTGCTTGAAGCCAAAGGGAATTTTATCATTCCCTTAGTAGAAACAGAAAAAGATCTATGGTTCTGAGGTTCTACCACATAAGTCCCCACAAAAAACAAAAGATGCTGGGAAAACAGGATATTTGATCAATGTGTTGTTTTCAAAACACTTATTAAATTGCCTGTCACATTAAAAATGAAGCTAGAGATTGATACTATAAGATGTAGTCAAGAAAATAAAGCGCAACTGTTTCCAGACCCATTCATTTTACAGCATCTTGGAGATGGGCTTCCTAAATGAAGACAAATGCAACAGAGAATCTCAAAAAAGGTCTGCTTCCAAAACTGACTGTGAGGCAGATCTACGGCACCCCGGCATTAAAACTCTTTCCAGTGACTTTCCT
>KZ506748.1:96762-108116 GCA_002844005.1 Limosa lapponica baueri | reverse complement strand
GACTGAAAAATGCCACATTTTTGACTTATGTTTTGGGGCTTCAGGGGTGACTCATGGAGTCCAGGGGTGTTCGAAACCAGTCACTTCACGTAAGGAAACGCAACCATTCTGCCCTAGAAGTGATCAGGCTTGAGCAGCGTGAACAGGAGTCAGTCTATATCACATCATTTGTAGAGCAAAGGCTAATGCCAAGCAGATGATTTTAGTACTACAAATCCCGCCTCTGACTAAATTCCATAGTTCAAACATTTTCACAGTGTATGGGTCAGCAGCACTATGCATCAGAAAGGTACAAGGCCAAATATCTAAATGCAAATGCAACCTCTGGAAGTAGGAAGTTCCCAAGTCCAGGTTGTCAAAACATACAAAATACAGAGGGTAAGTACCATGAAGTACTTGTCTCTGACCATAAAGAAAGACAAAAGGTAATACTGACATTGAAACAAGTGGCCATGAACATGAGGTAGGCTGATTTTAGGCATTTTCTAACCATTGGAGAAATGAAGTCCTGAAAGAGTTCTTCATCTTGTTTTGCCTCTTCCGTTCCTACGTTTTCTAAGTTGGGACTTCATACTTTTATGAACAATAGATACGGCAGAGTTCCCCATTGTTACAGGAAGCAGTGGACCAGAGCATCATCGAGGTTCCTTCCAGTTGAAAAACAAGGTTTCATCAGTAAATGTGGTGATATAGGCCCCAAACCAAACTCTACTAAGTCCAGTAGAGTCCAGTTGTTTTAAACAATACAGGTTTAATCCTAAATTAGCAAATAGCACAAAAATGTTAATTATTTAATTCTCACTGGCTTCCTGACAGAGGAAATTTCTAAGAATGCTTCTAATGAAGTTACGCAGGAAGGGTTAACACCGTGCTCTGTTCTGGAAGTTCTCAGCAATGTGGCTGATTTAATAAAGTACTGCACAACAGCTGGGGAAGGTCACTCTATGGCAGAGAGTCTGGTTTTGTTACAAAATATTTGTTTACTCTGAACCACATTGAAATTCTCCAGTGAAAACTCTTCCTAAATTCCACCTTCCCCATTGTGCCTGAGGACACTGTGGACACAGCTGCAATTCTGCATTGGTCTGTGGTAAGTGAACTACATATAAAACTAACAACATCCCCATACTTTGGTCAAAAATGTTCACTACAGCAGCCCTAACCATTAAAACACTCTAAAAAAACTGCTATCATCTATTGGTGAGTCTAATAATACTCAGTACCAGAAGGAAGTAAACGTGTTTAGAAAAAAAAGAAAGAAGTCATAGCTCTTGGAGATACCAAGAGTCTGCAGATCCATGAAAGAACATGTGTTATGGATTTCATACCCCTTCTATGGAATGAACGAAATCAGAAAGCATTTGGAGAAAGACAAGCTGATGGAGACTAGCTCGTTTGGTATGATAACATAAAGCATCATGTCTGACAATTTTGGCAAAATATTTGAGAAGAGAATAGTCAGAAAACAGATAGGTGTGAAGCAACGAACATAGTCTATTTTGATTAGGTTTAAGACACTTGTGAAAATACTGTAGAGCACACTAACCACAGTTTGAGTAGATGCAGAGTAGAAGCAGCATTCCTGACCGGATAAAATGACCAGGCAAAAGACTGCAAAGACTAATTTGATTGTGGAATAACCATACAGACATCTATTAAATTAGTCCTCCAAGCTTTCCAGAACAGTATTCAAAAACTATTCAAAAACAGTATTCTCCCCTGATACTCCAAACTCTCTTCCGAATTTCTTTTAGTGCCCCAATGATCAGAGTCAATATCCTTAGCAATTTCCAGGGCATTTACCATCTTCATGTGTGAATGTCAGTGAAATACGTATCTGTGGCTATGGTATAACAGTGGTAGAACGCTGACTTTTTAAATGGCTTTCGCAGTATGCAATTTCCATTCACTGCCACTACCCCTCCGAGGATCACCATTATTGTTCCATAGTTCTTTATCAGATACCGAAGACAAAAAGAAAACATGCAGGTAATGGCAGAATTATGATTCTACATGAAATGCAAGAAATGAAAATAGGAAAAAGAAAACAGACTTTGCTCTGGAGAAGAGGATTAAATAATAATATAAGTGAAGCTTTTTTGTTTGATAGACATATTTTAATTAACTGTCACAGCCTCAGAATTCTGAGTAAAATGCCTAAAACCAGCAGATGAAAAATAAATGTAAGAAAAATATTCACATGTAGAATATAGTAAAATTGGCTAGAACAGAAGGATATGTAAGTATTACACATACCACTATAAAAACCATGCAAAACCTGCCACAGGCAGATGATTAGAAGAAAATAATACCACAGTTTATCAAAAAAGACATACAGAAGTCCTGTTGTGACTAACCTATTTTATTTGAATTTGTAAGCCCCTGGGTAACTTCTGTCAAGATGAAACAGCAACGTACACAGTCAGTTCCTTGAGAAATAGAACAGATTTGTGAAGTTTTTATCTTGCACACTTTACCCTTTACCACAGAGCAGCTATGCTCTGTGAAGGGTCAGATGTCCTTGTAACTGACGAGGTCTTCTAGCAGAAAATTTGCTAACTGTTTTCACTTCTTCTGAATTTTATGCAATAGAATTTATTTTTGATTCTTTCAGTATCATGAATTTAAAAAGTGTATAGCTTATCTGGGAACAGAGGCCCGAAGTCATCCAATCTCATTGTAGCTGTTTAAATCAAGTGCCAAAATTAGGGGCTTAGTTACTGCAATCTTCACAGGGGAAAGAAAAAGGTGATACTGTTGTGTGGTTTACTCCTTTTCAGATGTGAATTGAGACTCTTAAATTGAGGGTTCATGATAATTACCTAATCTTGGGAGGCATAAACTGTAGTCAAAATCTCTTACTGAAATGAGGCAAAGTACTGACCATTATGGTACTCTCTACTGCAAGGTGACAGTAGTACAGATTTGTTGGAAAAGTAGAAGATAACCTTCTAAAGGAGTTCTTGGATGGGTGTGGAATATGCTGACTGCAGTATGGGAGAAGCTGTATCTTCACACTTCCCAAGATGACCAGTGACACCTTCTGTGGAGATGTAATAGCATGTCTTCAAAAAGTCTTAAATTCTGCTGAGAATTAAGGAGAACCTCCAAAGCATCTTATACCATTAAACAACCTGTCCACTGGAAATATCTGTAGAGATTTTAGGAAAGATAGCCATTATTTGCATTTTGAAACAATTCATAGAACAAAAATGTCTCCATGGCAAAGAAATCAAGATATATTCCCCAACACTGTGTCCCAAGTACAGAAAAATACAGAAGCAGTAACTATCTGTTAGATGTCTTAAAGATTTATTAAGATCACCCGCTAGATACTGCAACATCTAGCTCTCAGTTTGATCACAACCAAAATTTGTGATCAGAGTAAAGAATACATGCGGTATTTAATGTTCTTAGATAATACTTTTAGTCTTTCAAGTAATTTCTATTTTTTCTCAGTTCCTAAGAGAAAGGCAGTAACTGTAAGTGAACAGTCTTACAGTTTTTTTGAAGTATTTCAGTAGTTCACAGGGGATCCAAAATATTATACTATTCCTTAAGCTTGTAACCTATGCCTTTTTCCAATACCACTCAGTACATACTAGATATTGTATAAGAATTTATTCACATGGCAGTGTCCTGACATTGACCCTAGAGCAGAATACGGTAACTACTGAAAGTCCCTAAGAACAGTAGGGAAAAGACACTTAGGAAAAGAAACACCCAATATTTAAATATTTGAGTAACAGAGTAATACATTGAGACTGTGCACTACTTAATGAAGAAGGAGTATGCCATTACACATTTGCCACACACAGGGTACTGCAAAGATAGCAGGATGTATGAAGACACTTACTGCAGATTAGCTGACGCGCTGGAGTCACACCCAAGCTTCTGCTCTGTGTGCGCTACCCCCTCCGGAGCGACCATCTGTGGTCTAGATTTTCTGGAATAGCATTACTCCCCCTTATTCCCCAGCAGAAGTGGGAAAGCCAAGCTGCAAGCTGGCCCTGTGTTATCAAATCAAAGGTCTTAAATCAAAGATGATTTGGTAAGCTGCTCTAATCACACTAACAGAGGGCATGCTGCATGACTACTGTAGATTGTGTTTGCAGTGGGTGGTTTTGCTCATTTCCACCAACTTTACAAAAATTTTGTTTAGGATAAAATAATCAAATCTCAGGAGGCAAGGTAAAAGCAGTGTGTCCCATGCATTATGCAAGTGTTGAAGGTCAAAGCCTGTAAACTGGTCACATACTGAAGCTCTTGTCTGAAAGTGGAAATCTTCCACTGAGAAAACAATTACCTCTATTACCCAGTAACTGCAGCTTTCATTATGCAGAGCTATATTGTCTTAATGGCACTGACTGATAATTAAACCGATAGGATCTAATTTTCTTGGTATGGAATGACAGGTTTCTAATTGCCTAACTTCATGCTTTGCCTATTGGCTAAGAGTTTCCTGCTCCTTAGCCTGTCTGAAATTAGTCACGCCTTTTGTTACAGGGCTGTTTGCGCTGTCACACCTTTAACTTCTCTATTTTTTCACATTGTTCCCTGTTCCTTGTCAGACTGTGAGTTGTTGAGTAGCTATCCACGCAAATAGTTATTGTCTTTGACACATGCCTTGCTTCAGTTCTCATGCAGAGTGCAAACTGGTGGGCTGGGAGGTTGTTTTTGCTTGAAGCAGCTCTTCCTATTTATTTTCTTAGTAAATCCTCATTAAAGGAGATGGTCTTAATGTGCATTTATTTCCCCTTGACCATGGTATTCCTAGCATGCATGCGTCCCCTGACTGCTTCATTCAGCCTCTCAGAGTTATCTGACCCTTTGGTTCGCATTGTGCATTAGAGGAAAAAGAAATGTCACTGTAGTTAATAGACCTGAATGTTTTAACTCACGCTTCCCATAGGAATTCTAAGAAAACAGTAGCAGCAGTACAATAGCAAATTTCCTCCTTCGCCTTCACAGAGCATGTATCATCTCAAAATCACGCTGGGAGGCCTTGCTATGTGGAGCGGCAGAAAGTAAGCGTAAGAAGGTCATCTGTGGAAATAGTACTTACACTACAGTTAACTCACAATCTGCAGCAGGGGCGCTGACACGCTGCAGACTCTCTGGGGATGCAGTGCAAAGGGTGCCCTCTGCTTGGGGAGCCTTCTGGGAGCCTGGGTCCTGCAGAGCCAGTTGCAATGTCTCCAGCGCCACACTCCCCAGCAAGCTCCATTCCAGGACTCCTTAAACCCTTATGTTGGAGCAAAAAAGCCCTCTTGAGACACAAAACAGTAGGGAGCAAAGGGTGAAGATATTTAAGCAGTTCAGTAAGAAGCCAACAGCTGTGCTGGTGCCAGTGAGCTCTACTGAATTATCAGGGTTTGGTTTTTTTCCTCTGCTTGTGATCTCATACTAATCACAAAGCAAAACTTACATAGAATTTAAGACCATGCTACTTGAGATAAATTAAGAAAGAGTACACGAAGTTGTATGTCAATAAGGAATTGATATGTCTGAGGTCTTAGAGCTTACAGTAGAAAGAAGTGTAAAAAGATGCACCTAAAGCTTGAATTTGACCTGCCTCAACTTTCATTTTCTTATACCCTTCTAATAAGGCAGCCTTTCTGCAGCACATTGCTCTTCCATCTCTTCAGCTTATGATCAGTGAGAGTTTATGGGCCTTTTACTTAACATCAGCAAGTATGATATTTTTTTTTTTTTAACATTGCCATCCCTATCATACAAGTACTTATCAGAAGGTATATTTAAAAATTAAATATAACCAAAACCATAACGGTTCAGCGTGCAAACCATTTTTTCTGTGTTCCCAGGTGCAGATGGGAATAGAAGAGAAACAGGAGGAAGCACACAGCACAGATGTCAGACAGGTCATTAAATTCTGTGCAGCGTACTATAATGACGAGTGATATATCAAACCATATATAGCAGAAAAAGATGGCCACCAGGAGAGATCCTCAATTACAAACAAAATTGAGAACAAAAGAAAAAGTAAAGCTTTCTGGAAAGTTGTTTTATTCCATTATAGATCAAATTATTTAGCTGCTGAAACTAACACGGAACACACTGAAACGGCAGGGGAAAGTACATTCCACTGAATTCTCTCAGTGGCAGTAAAGTTTTCTTTGACTGTCAGTACAAGACAACTGTACTAACGTATTCACATTAGTTTCACCTGGTTGCCTGGTTTAATGCAAGACTCAATTACTTTGGGATTAACACAGCAATAAATTAAAATTCTAGAGGGCTGCTCAAATTACTGAATTTCTAAAACTTTACAACTTCTCACATACCATTTCTTATTGTAACAGAACTAATTCAATGGACGTTATTTGTACAATTTTTTTGTGTCTCTAAATCATTGCTTAAAAGAAAAAAAAAGTCTTAATTAACTAGGCAACTAAAATGGCCTCACTGAGAAAAGTGGCAAGCAAACTGAAACATCAAATAGCTAAGGGAGTTAACTGGAGCATCTTGCTTTTTTTTTTTTTTCCCCAACTTCAAGCCACTTACTTAGTTGTCTAAAATCAGAAGCATTGTCTTAGTATCCTTTTTTGAAAATCTGTGGGTTTAGTTATCTCAGTGTTACTCTTCCAACACAGGAATACAAAGAGTTCACCGTGACCATCAGTAACAGCCAATATTGACATCCCAGTCATTCCCTTGGACCCACGTAGTATAACCAGTTTAAGCACTCGGTGTGCGTGCTGTGGAATGCCAAGACAGCGGTGCCTCAGCCCTGGGGAAAGGAGACTGGAGCTGCCTTCTGGTCCACGTATCAGGGTTCCTTCTCCCACAGAAATCAAGTAGGAATAAAGAAGTTGCAATGAAGTATCTCTCTGGTATAAGGTCAGGACACAGCCAGGATATATAAAACCAGGACCTCAGACATGCAGGTCCACCAGTTGAGATACAGCCTTTAAATGAAGCCCGTCGGCTTTCCACTGAAAATTCAGGGCCTTACATAATGTATTTAAAACACAGTTGTTTCTAATCTGCTGAAAATTTCTCATGAAAGGCTCTTTGCTAATAGTTTCTCCAGTAAAACTTAATCTATATCACCCACACAACAATGACACAACAGAAGTTACTCTCTTCAGCAACAGTAAGAATTCAGAGCTTGAAGAGACTGAAATTTTTCAAGACATATGCTCTCTGCTAGATTCTGGTCATTTTGGCATTGTGTTCATGCGAACCACGAAATGTCCTCTTTTCTCCTTTCTACACACATCCACAATCCATGCAAGCTCACTGAGTAAGACTGCCTTATGTTAGAGAACCTCCATTTAAAAATTATTCTGCTTGTTTCAATGGAATTTTCATACTAAAGAAGAAAACTAAAATAATCTGAAGATGTCTGGCAAACTACACCTCTTCAGCAGAAGGCTCAGACCTCAGGTTTGAAAGATATGTTCAGTGCTTCTACAGCAATAATAATTCTGCCACGTACCATGGAATTTTTGCTAAACGAGTTAACTGTCACTCGCCTTAAAACCACTATCACCCCCTAATTGTTTGGTAACTGTAATATCTCATGTCTATATCTCATCTCTACGAGGAAGAAATAGTGAATCGCATGTATTCATTTGCTGTTTAGAAACCTTACTATAGAGTTTTTCTTACTTACAAGTTATATTTTCAAAGTATAATGTACAGGGATATTCACTTACATATATAGTTAACAGAGGGTTATAAACCCTGTCCTGTCAGGCTGCAGGAGCAAGTGATTTACAAAGGATAAAAAGTATATTTATGATCAAAGGAAGCCAGTAAATAAGGGCCAATCACTCAGAGTCTGCTCAGGAGGAAACTCCATACTGAGGATATCAGCATTTCTAAAGCCAGTGGGCTGCTAGCCAGCCGTCCTGGGAAATGGCTTAGAAATTGGGATTGTGATTATAATGTTTATGAACTCTTGAATAAACTTAAATATAAATCGAAAAAACAGGTATAATGAGGACAGGACTGTCTCCAATTCAAGAAATAACTTTGCAGATGCAACAACCCAGTTTGAGCATCTTCAAGCTCACTTAATGCAGCAGCACAAATGTTCTGACAGCATTCTATATGAACAAAACAGAGACATCTCCTTTCAGAGCTAAGCTAAAGTACATATAGCAATAATCCATAAGCATTCATTTAAGGGAGAGAAGTGACAAACATAAGGTGGGTCACCCTTGCCAAGCCATAGGAACAGTGGACCACCACCACAGCTGTGGAAACTACAGAACTGGTGGCCTACTTAGACAATTATGTGGCTAATTTTAAAGTTCTTGATAATATCTCTTATTCAAAAGGCACAGAAATAGGATCAAAATATAAAGTCTACTTTGCAGAATGTGGAGATACGTCAAGGGGGAAAACTTACTGTCATCTGTTGTCTGCAAGGTATGGTTTACTAGACTGTACTGTGCAATGCAAGATACGCACATCCCATGGGCACCACCAAGGCTGGAAATATTTGTGCCATATAAGCACATCTTGATAAATTAAGTTTTTGCCTAGTCTTCTTCATTTCCATTTCTGCTCATAAATAGTCCTTTCTTGGTGCACCAAGTCAAGAATTAATTCATATCATCTTGCTTCTTAGACAAGCCTGTGCAATTCTCTAACAGAAAAATGAATTTTCTACACACTGCATTGCAAAATCTCTCAGTTCTGCCAGTTCATGATTATATTGATCCTATTTTCTATGTTAAGGTCAAAATATCAACTAAACTACTGAGCATGTCAGCAGTGGGGAAAAGATGGATCAGAATGCCTGAGACTGTTTTAATTGTTCAAGTAGTAAGTTCATAATGATATTAATTGCACATGGAGGATAAGGCATTCAAAAGTGAAACTTTCTAGAGGAAAGGAAAAAGTGGTAACTCAGCCACCTGGGTGACATAAAAGCGTGAGAGGCAGCACATGAACGAGGCATCAAAAAAATCATGGCTTGGCAAACAGAATAAAAATCTAGAATTTCTGAGGAAAAAAAAAAATCAAGGAAAAGCTACCTTTATTGCTTTGGATTATGACAAGAGTCCCTAAAACACTGTTCCCACTTGATGTATCAAGAAAATTTCAGTGAGAGGAAAATTTGATCGAAAAGATATTATCCTGTATAAAATATAATACTAACAAAGAACACAAGCAAGCGTACTGTAAGATGAACAGAGCTTCCAATACTTTCAGACTCACATGATGGCAAAAATTACACATTCTGCTGAAAAGCAAACTGAAAAAGGGTGTTTACGGGTAAAACCCTTGTAGGAAGACGGTCATTATTGTGCTTTCTGAAGCTAAGCCTCTACGCAAACTGACATTTGGAACCTCAAAGGAAAGAGTGGCTGAACAGTAAGTGGAATTCAAGGCGAGCATCGAGAGAGAAGAGTATTGTGTCAAAAATGCTTTTTCATATTCTGTGAAAACTGAATATATTGTAGAACTGCATTTTTTTTTCGCTACAGAGAGGAAGAACAGGTTTAGAATCATTAAGAAAAGTTTGAGAACAGGAAAATGTAAAATCAGGAGCAAAGTCAAACAACACTTAAAAGTACAAATGCCAAAATACAGCTCAGATATTCACAATGAAAGAAGACACAAACCCATTAACCACGGTAGGTTGGCATTACTTCTTTTCTGTCATCTTTTTTTTTTAAAGTATCGAAGGGTCAGAAACATAGTTAGAAAAACACAAAGCAAAAGACAAAGACTACTACTCCTATGCTATGACTGCAAGTCATTCATTTCTCGGCCACATACAAGACTGAGACAAAACTGTCAAACTGAAGAATAAATAATATACAGAATCAATCCTAAGGCCCAAAGGAACCTCTTGGATAATTTAACCCAGCACTAAAGTAGAAGAGTCTAAATTTAATTTGTATATCAAAAAACCTGAGATTTTCACCAAGTGTTTACTGCACCAAATCCACTAACTTCTGTATGGGCTCTAGCATGGTTTTAGGAGCGATATCAGATAGCACTTTCACTTCGACTTCCTGGTGATTATTTTTCTAAGTAGTGATACTTACTGATACAAAATGTTCAAGTTTTCCTAAATACATCTGTCTACATTCAACTTCCAGCCTCTGAATTTCATTGGTACTTTTCCTGCCAAATAAAAAGAAACCCCAAACAAAACTCAAACCCCCAAAGCCTTCTGTTATTACACTCTTTCTGATGAGAAACTAAACGTGGCCTGGTAAGCAGGTCCTTAAGAAGCTGCAACCAATGAAAACAGTATTGTGCCTTAAGCCTATACAGGGATTTATTAGTTGACTCTCTTTCAACTTGTTCATTATCTCAGGAACAAAATGAACTTGTTTCCCTTATTCACACAGCCATGCTTCACCCCTCACAGTGTTCACATTCTTCATAACAAGAATTATTTCCCAAGAGGAACAACACAATGAGGACTGCAAACTGTTCTTACCTGCACAGGGCTTACAAACTGTTTCCTTTACTCCTCTGTGCTCGCCAAAAACTTGCATAATCTTCTGAAGATGGCTATGTAAAGGTGGTCTAAGCTGTCATGCCTAGGTTTATTTAGGTGCCTGTGGTGAGCATAACTAGCAGGTTTTTGGTAGCAGGGAGCACGCAGAGCAGGGCACCTGTGAAAGTACTGCAGCCCATGGCTAGGCATGTTTTGCAGCAGAGATAATTAAGAAGGAAGAAGCAGCAGCAGAAGAGTAAGAAAAAAGGAGCACCAAATAAAGCACTATGCACCGACCCCAGCTACCTGCACTGCTCCCAACCTCACGTGCTGCAGAAGCAGAGGAGTGGGGACTAGGACATGGGGAGCTGTGTGGGCTGGAGTTGAGACAGGAGAAGGAGGAAAGGTGTTTTCCCTAAATGTCTCTTTAACTGTTTGTCTTTCTTGCTTCTTATTAGCCAAATGAGTGATTATGAATCTATGTTAATTGGCAGTAAAACAAGTAAGTCAAGTTCCCTGAGTGGAGACTCTTCTGTCCACAACAGTGCCTCAGCTGGAATCAGGGCCCTATTGCTCTCTTTCTGCAAGGCCTAGGCAGGAATTCCAGTGAGAAAACCAAAAAATCTATCACCATTTTTGAAATAATGATTTTCACTGGTTCAGTGGACTAATGGGGCATGTGTTAAGTCATTTGGGCTCACATTTAGAAAATATAAATTTTATCATTAGACAGTCTGAACGGCTTCCCTAATTATATTCTGGCACCCTCACACACTAACATCATTATCTCTTGTCATGTTACCACATGATAACTCCACCGTCACGGATGAAGGTCTCCTTATTAGGCACTTTACATGCAAGCATCTCAAACAGAAAACTGCGTAAGTGGAATAAGATTAGACCTGTTTATCAAAGTATTTAA
>KZ506748.1:0-26585 GCA_002844005.1 Limosa lapponica baueri | reverse complement strand
TATGTAATTGCGTCTTCTACAAATTTAAAAGGTCCACAGACAAAAGGTGTGTATTACTAAAAACCTTGACAGATGTAAATAAATAAAAAATAAGAGAGTGATAAGGTCAACGTATCATGATGGATGTCTTCTCCTCATACATTTGAAGTTATAGTCTGCAGGCTGCTTGAAGGTCTTGTGAATACCTATCAGCACCAGTCTGCACAGGGAACAAGGAGGAAGATGAACAGATGGCAATATTTTAGTGTGTGGATTAAAGATAAATTTAGTGCCAAAAGGGAATTACTATTGTTTAAAATGCAAAGCTTTCTATTTATTCTTCTTTCACTCCAAACTTCTGGCAGTACAATTCCTGGCAATGACATTGTTCTTAAAAGTGCTCTGTTTTTGAATCTAAGGGGGTTTAATTATTTTTTATTGTAGCACTACAAATAAGTTTGAAAAACTATCACACAGATAGAACACATAGTGCTGCATTAAGCATGGACTTCAAAATTCAAGGACTGTCAAAAATAAAGGCCTGCCAATATTACTTAGCTTTTCACTAGATCCATCAGTCAAATGAATGAGGTTAGCACAACTGTAAACATTCGCAAGACTGAAGCCAACAGATCACTCTTAATACAGGATTTATACCAGCTGCATTGCATGAGAATATTCTGTAAAATGTTTTTTAATGTGAAATATACTATAAAGGCAGAAAAACTGTTAAAAATTTTGTATACAATGTGCAATAGCTATATACAGGGTTTTGAGGTTTTTTTCCCTTTAATTTTCCTTGTTCGTGTTTTAGGGCAAAATTATGTGCCATGTAGAGGATAGTACACTACAAGTCAAGAGCACAGTTTTATACTTCACGACTTCAAGATAACCTATTAAAATAAAACCAAATTTTTATGTTTTAAGAGACCATTGGAATCGTGCTTGGTTTTAACTTGTTTAATCTTCAGGCAATAAGACTGTTTCTTTACAAATATGCTAGAATGGATTTTGTCCAATCTCTTCTTTCATCATCCAGTTAAAGTTTATATTTCAATTGAATGGGTAGTTGACTGAAAACTGGATTTTATGGACCCAAAACTGGACTTTAAAGGCATCTGCAAGACCAGCAGAGCAAAGTTAAATGTTTGATGTGTTTTTTTTGCAGGAAGATCACTAGCAGAACTCATTCTGTTAGCAAAAATTGTGGGAATTGTACTCTTGAGTTCACCATGTTAAATGTAAGACACCTAATTACACTTTTGGGAAAGGCACCATCTGAGTCAAAGGAGTTTTAACCAAATCTTAAAATGTTTTCTAGAATGGTATAATCTGTGGTATACCAGATATTTAAAGTGAAAATAAAACAAGTTATTAATTTTGAGAAAACTACCGAGGGCTTTAATCTCCAGTATAGGCTCTGGAACCAGTGAAAGTTTTTTCTGTCAGCTGCCTGCTTTAAAAATGCACGTGTGTGTGTACACTAGGACACTCATATCCTACCATCTTTTGTGGTGGCAGTTTGCTTCTTCAAGAGCTTTCTATCCCAGGGACATATCGAGCAATCAGCAATTTCCCAGGACAACCAGAGGGATCAAAAAGTATTGCAACTTTTCCTTAGCATAAAGAAATGCACGTGTTCATTCCCACTTATTTAGAGTGACTATCCTTCTTTTTAGCTTAGTTTAAAGCATTTCCAAAATCTCCCACTGTTCAGGTTAAGTATTGCACTGTGTGGTTTAATGAGGCAATAAGAAGTGGCTAACTCTCATGGTTTGGGCCAGCCTGGCCACTGAAATGAATGACAGATGCGCTCCCCTACCTGTCTCTCCAAGGAGAGGAGGGAGAGAGAAAAGAGACTTATGAGTTTAGAAGAAACTAAACTACTTTAATGAAATATTAATAATAAAACAATAAAAAAGAAAATAATGAAATATATACCATATATACAAAACCATATCAAGCTCCCAGGATGATGATCACATCACTGTTAGGCACAGGGAAAGTCCCAGACTGGACCCAGCAACGGACGGGAACTAGATTCCAGATCTGGCTTTAGGAAGACGAACAGACAGAGTCCTCCTCGGACACCAGCCATTGAAGAAAAAGAGCTGATCCTTTGATCCCTTAGCTTTATACTGAGCATGATGCAGACAGGATGGAATACCCCGTGGGTCAGTTTTGGGTCACCTGTCCTGTCCGCTTCTCCCTGCAGGTGCGACCCTTCTACGCTTTTCCTCTTCTGACCCTCCAATGGGGCAAATAACAAGGTTAGCTGATGCTGGTTGTTATAGCAATAAGTAGAAGCAAGAGCCTCTCTGCGTACCATTCCTTGGCATAAACCATAAATAACCAGGTTTTACCACTCTGAGAGCAAACAGTGTCTCTACAAGATGCTGTTAATTTCAGAGAGTTCAGTTAGTTAGAAGAGCTAAAAAGTAAAATTAATAAACAGAAAATAGGTGTGGTTGTACCTCAAACCAGGACATAACTCATAGTATTTTTTAATTTGCGGTCCCTCAGGCTGGTGTAGGTTGGCAGCCGGTGGTGTCACACAGTGTGATGCTATGAGCAGGTAACCTTGGGGAAAGGAGGGGAGGGAGGGAGGGAGAAACCTGGGGAGGGAGGCGGGAGGGAGGTGCTCCAGCAGCCGGGCAGGGATGCTGCAGCTGGGGAGCACTGGTCCTGTCTCCTCAGCCGTGCGCATTTCCCTGCCACATTTCCCCCACCACGTTACACGGCTTATCCCAAGCAGCCATCCATCAAAGGACAGGGGGATATACATACCTCAAATATTTACGGTGCCTGCACTTTGAGAATGAGACAGTTCATTCACATCTGTGAACGGGCCACTTTTAAAACATCAAAATAAACCATCTGTCTGCGCAACTGTTTCTAATTACTTCCCTGCCTAGACTGTAAACTTCGGGGTTTGGCACCGGCCTCCCTCCCAGCGCGCTGCCCAAATCCCGCTCCCAGGCAGCTAATCAGAGCCTCTGCAGCACGGGGGGAGCAGCCCTGGAGCTGGGCTGGTCCAGCTCGCAGCCCTCCACACGCCCGGCAAGTCTGTCCGGCCGTCTGTCCAGCCGTCCCGTCTGCCGGAGCGCGCGCCAGGTGCGGCGTAGCCCGGCTCCCACCATGCACGCACAGCGGCTGCCAGGGCTGGTGGTGCTCCTGCTGGTCACCTCGCTGCCGGCTGGTCACCCCGCACCACCCGCCGGCCCCCCAGCCCTGCGGTAAGTGTGGCTCCGAAGCCTCCCCGGGGGTGGTTGCGACTGATCTGTGAGGTGTCAGGAGCGCGGAGGCTGGGGCTGCGGAGGGAGCGGTGGGGCGGTTTGCGAGCTCTCCTTCTGCCTGCTTAAAAGTGACGCTGAGGGAAGCGCTGCGGGTCGCTGGGCACCTATAATAGGTGGTGTGCAAAGTGTGGGGGGTTATTTGCAGTGATGTATTTCGTGCCTGAGATGCAGGCTTTTAAAGCAGGGAAGGGGGAAGAGCTGGGTAGCGATGACAGCCAGACCTCTAAATTCTGCTTCCTTGAGCGGAGCGGGCGCCTAACCACAAACCCCGGTGTGTTCCTGCTCTTCGGCACAGCGAGACACCTTGCCCTTGGATCTTCCCCTCCACTAGGGCCAGCACCTGCCTGTTCTTAGAACCAGCAGCTCCAGAGCCTTCAAAATCTTGTGTCTGAGAAGTGCAGGTACTAGTCACCTGGATCCTCAATATTCCCTAGCGTTTTGAACACCTGTTTTTCGTTTGGCCAGTCCTTTGTTCTCTTTTCCGACAATCCAGCTCCTGATGAGGCAACACGTGATTTTCCCTCTGTATGTCCTGAAAGTCCTGATCTCTGTGTGCTCCAGTACATGGTACAACTGCATGGCAGAGCTGCAAATCTAGCATCCAGACTCTGCTGACTTTACTAAAACCACAGCCACAAGCTACACTATTGCATGGAAAGCAGCAATTACTTTGATTTCCTTTCCCGATGAAAGCGTGGATCCTATATATCTGACAACCAGAAGGATTACTTTGGCAAATGTGTTTTATTACAGTCAACCCTAGGCTTGCTTTTTGGTATCAAATATTCCGCTTGTGCTACCTAGACGTTTGGATGTATATGTCTTTTCTAAACCTTTTGGAATAATTCAAATCAAAATGTTTCATGATAGGTAATCAAACTATACATGTATAGTATGCATATATACCAGATATGCATAATGAAAAAGAAGATGCGCCTAATGCCACTAAAAAGATAAGTAAAATACAATATAAGCATTCCCACGGGTAACACTGAGATTTCTGATGAAAGAGAAGAAAATAGGGTGATTTTACAGCTATAACTAAAGTGGTGGTGTTAGAAAAAATATTCTAGGGATCGGCTGAAGCCATGGCAGGAGGGTGGTTTCCCATGAGCCAAGCTCTCATTGGCTCTGAGCTGCAGGCCCTGGCTTTGACCGCGGCTTGTTCTGGTTGCTGTCGTCCACAGGAGTAGTTTGGGTAGTTCTTCTTCGTGCCGGCTGTCCCGGACTGAGTCGGAGCTCAGGTGCCGTGTTCCAGGGGGAAGGCTGTGCAGTGACAGGGGCAGATGTGAGTGTGGAGTCTGCATCTGCCAAGTGACTGAGTCCGGCAAATACTATGGTCCGCTCTGCGAGTGCCACGACTGGGTGTGTGAGACCTACGACGGGAAGATCTGTGCAGGTAAGGAAGCTTCTATGATGACAGACACTTAGAAAATTAAGAGTATATATTATAACCAGAAATACGTTGGGAACACAGCACCCTGATATAGTAGAGTCATGGTTATGTATGTGTCCGTGAACTATCACTCTAAACAGGATTATGGGCGCATCCAAGGGTTTCACCAGATTAAAGGATGCAAGTCAAAGGCACTGTCTCTGCCATAAAATGAGACTTTGCCCAGAGCGAGCTTCATCTGCAGCAGAGGCAAAAGCAGTGGTTGCTTTGGGTTGGAGGCTCTGCAAACTGTGTTTTCAATCTAATACAGGACACAATATTGCTTGTGTTTTTCATATAATATTGCTGCATTTGAACTGCTTGCCTAGTGATGGCATATGGTATCTACCAAGGCTTTAAACTCTCTCTGAACAGTCAATTTTGTCCTATAATTTTTTATTCCTTCTCTTGCTTTGAGAAAGAAGGTTTGCTATTACAGGTCCCACACTGAGGATGCGCAAATATGAAAACTCTGTTTTTCTCTAAGTAATGATGATGCTTTCCAAATAGAGACCTATAACAATGTAATTGTATTGTGGTTTCAGAGATTTCTCCACTGGCACTGTATTTTTTAATGTCAGATGAAATTACATACATTTCTGGGACAAAATTTAGTCCCTGCCAGTTGTTGGAACATGTCGCTTGGTTTGCATCTAAACATTATCACTCTTTCATCTTTCCAGCTGTCTTTACTTAAGTTTCTGGGCTATTTCGGTCAGATTTTGAACTTCTTTCTTTTTTTTTTTTTTTTTTTTTTTTAAGCAGCTTAGAGTAGGATTTTAGAAAAAAGCAGGGCGAAGAAATGCCATCACATTCCTAAGGGGATTCAGCCTGGAGCTTGATGAAAGGGGCCAGAAGGGTACTTCATTTCTAGTATCCCTGCTTCAACAGCTTTACCAGATTCACACAAACGTGTCATTTTTTCAGGCCAAAAACTGCAATTAGGTCAATGGGAATTCTACAGGAATGCTCCTAGTAAGAGGACAATACAAATGCATTCCAGCAGTGGGTTTGGCAAATTTTGTAGGAAAAAAAGAGCAACTTATTTTAGCAACAATTTAGCTAAGAATAAGAAGTCCAATAATAACATGAAAATATGAAGATGGGGTTATGAGAAAAAATATTTGTATTTGGCACCTATGACTTTAGAGTTTTATGGAGAAACTGATTTATAGCCTCCGTAGTTAGCAGCGCTAAGTCCAGTTACACGAGAAATATCAGGGCTCTGCCAATCATTTCAGTGCTTTGCTGTCCCAGATATGAATTTTCTGATTGGTGGTGTGATTTCAATATGCTTGCTGTTGTTACTGGGGCAATTATATGTAGTGAAACTAAAAGCTCCTTCAATTCAATTTTAATATTCTGCAACAAACTCCACTATTACGTTCCTGCTAATATCACAAGCAGTGGCTACAAATTTTGTCACTGCTTTGTTGGAAAGGGGTGCTGACAGGATAAACAACCCCAAGAGATTTCTAACAACATTTACCTTTTGTGTAGCACTTCATGCAGCAGTTCAAATATGTGACTGTTAAGTGATTAAAACTTTTGTTAAAAACCAGCTTTTTGTAGTTGTCACCTTTTGTAGCTTGAGTATTGAGCTGTGTTACCACTGAGATGTCAAATAATTTAAATTCACTCTTCTGGAAAAAACGCAGTAAAAAAAGCAGTACAAAGACATGGGGAGGGAAACAGCTGTGAAGAGCCCAGAGGTTTTGCTTGTTTAGTTTGTATTTTTGACAACATTGCTGAAAGTCCAGCTGACTTTGTTGGAGTCCTGGTCTGCCCAGCAGTGCAGGAGAGTGGCCCTGGGTAACTGCTTCGGAGCTGGGACACACAGTCTGGATCCGGGCAGTGAAACTCCTCCTTTGGGGCTGTGCTTGCTGCCCTCTTCACTTTTCTCCCATGTTTTCAGTCACATATCTTTAAGTTGTTCTGTATATGGGAGAAGGGGAGAAACAAAGGCCAGATCTAGCATAACTGGTGGGAGACTGGTCCTTAAGTTGTAAGAATAATATCCGTTCCGCCCCTCTCCCCAGGCATTCAGTGAACCACATATTCAGACGTTAACATTACACCACAAAGCTGGTTTCCCATGTATGACATTGCTTCCCTATCTTTGCATTTTTGAGCACATTTTTTGACTCGATGAAATTGTGTTTCCTCTAGGTGAATAGTGAAAATGTCTTACCGTGGTTCTATTCCTGCTTCCTGGTTTGTTTTTCTTTTCCCCATTTTTATTTTGATATTTGCTGTCCTATTTCATTGCGGGTCTCTCCTGATGAGTACAACAACAATAACTGCTGACTGATACCACATGCAGAACTTCTAGACACTAATTGAATATTCCTCTAGAGAACCGTGGTATTTGGGATTAATGCTGTTTCAAATAAGCTTCTTTTCAATCTGCCAGTGTGATGCCTTTTTCAAGTGACTGATGCCTAATCACCGGCGATGTTCATATGCAGAGTTGGACAGGCAGAGTTGTTTGGATCAGGAGTGCCAAAGATAACTGTTTCCCTGCCAGTCAGTTCAGACATACCTTCGCTTCCCTCTCCTGTCCCAAGCTGAACAAAATACTTAGTTGCTCTATGTACAGCTCATTATCTTCAAGGCACTTTCTGGATCAGATCCATCTTCTGGGCAGTCGTTGGACACCCATTTTCTGAAGAGGGAAGGCCTGAAGATAGAGAAACTGTCCATCTGTTTATGGTTTACCTTTTCTTATCACCTTTTATAAGCAATGGGAAAGAGATAATGCCATGAGTAATGAAGAAGAGCAGATGCAAACATCTCTGGCCTTTTATTCTCCCTTGAGACTTCTCTGCTGTATTTCCCTTCCGTGAGGTTTCCGGGTGCTTTAGAGGGAATTCTGATAATTTTTTTACCTTATATCCCACTGAAATTGATAAAGCAATAGGTGATCTCTCATCGCATCAGAAACAAAGATGAAGAGAGAAATGAAGTGCTGTGGTCTGAGTCACTGAGTTCCCCTCAGTGGCCTTTTTGTCTGCCTGTCATATCATAGAATGTAGAGGAAAGACAAGTAGAGTCCCAATATACTGTCATTCTTTTTGCAATGTTGGTGACATCTTTATTCTGTCATTTGCTGCTGGTCTTCAAGGAGATGAGCTAAGAGGAGGAAGACTGAATCAAACACTGAATCAAAACCCCGAAGGATTTATGCTTCATTCAGAGCAGACAATATATTTGTTGCTGTTTATTTGCAAGTAGTAGTTCTGACCTCAGACAGTTTCATATTGCCTCAGGCTTTCTTAATGTAAATGGAGCTGTGTGTAAAGGAAAGTGGAATGTGGCACTGATTCCTGTCACATCGCTGCTTGATACCTATTTGTCTGTGGTTTTGCAGTATAGGGGGTAACCAATTTTAGTGATTTTTTTTTTAGTTAATCTTTTCTACTGTGCCTATGATTAATGAAGATAGAAAAAGTAAACTAAGCATAGACTTCCATGGCCAGCTGGTGTGGGAACACTCTAGATGTTCCTAGAGAAACAACATGGAAATATTCAGCTGGGACATGAGACAGTATGATTCCACTGCTCATAGTTGGTGAGATTAAGGGGTGGATATGATGCGGTGACAGCATAGAGGGCGACATATGAAGAAGGTTCCTCTTTGCTCAAAACTATATTAATTGTCTCTGTTTTCCAAAGTTATTAAGTTTTTATAAACAATTTTTCTTCTAAACTGAAATACCTTTTACACCTGCTGAATAATTGTGGCACTGCGTGATTTACAACTGCCATAAGCAGTTGCTGGGGAACTTTTGTTGCCATTGTTCAGGCCAGTGAAAGATTTTTCTGTTTCTTTCTCCAAAGCTGTAGTTGCTGTAAGTGCTGTACCTATTTTAAGACTAGCTTAGCAATGTAATGGCAGTGTTAGTCGTAGGTTTTCACAGCCAGAAGTGTTATCATAGTTATGTGAAGGACAGGAAGATATCAGTGCCATTATTTTCCACTCTGTAAGGCTTTAAACTATGCAGAGAACACAAGTGAAAAAATAAATTGACAAAGAGTGAATGTAGAAATGCAAGATAAATCCAAATTAAAGTATTGATGTAATACGTAGTTATACATCCATGTGAGGTTATTGGATATACGGCTCTATATATCAGTTGGAGGGAGTTAGGAAATTGAGAATGGAATTTGGAGAACATTTTGAGTTGAGGACTGCTCTTTGCACAAAAGCTGATAATGTTTTTCGGCAGAGCTATCTTAGTTGAGTTGGAAACGCTCTTACAACTGCACCTTTGTATTTGTGTTGAAGGGAGGTCTGACACGCTTATTTTTCATTGAGCAGCATTTCTTGCTAAAAATGTGAAGAAAAGCCAGTCTGTGACCTGCATTGATTGCCATTTGATCTGAAGTGAAATTCAAAGCCCTGGATTTGGAGAACAGGTGTAAGCCTCTTCTCTGTCAGAGGCCACGTTTGTGAAGATTCAGCTGTGGCGCATGTGGTCATTGGAGACACAGCCTCCTAAAAAGGCGCAGTTAAAAATAGGGCAGGAGGCTACTGATGAAAATGGGGGTTGCGGTTCTTCTCTGACCTGCTTTGCTTTAGTCTGCATTTCAGAACTTGGTTTAAGTGACACTTTCTCCTGGAGCAGGGGTTTGTAGGTGTGATGATAATAGCATACATTCATCTCAAAACAGCTCCCCCAGATTCTAGTAGAAGTGAAATTGTGATAGCACAGACCTCACTGCAGGCTTGTTGCCTTGCTAGATGCCCAAGGTCCCAGCAGACTTACAAAGCACAAGCTAAAGCCCATATTATTCTCAGATTCATGCCATTGGTACCTGATCTAGGTAAACTCAAGCAGCCTTTGATACATCTACAGTTGCTGTTGTTCCAAATGCAGCGTGTGCGTTCATAGTATTGGCGAGCGAGGCACAAGGAGGAAGCTCAGAGAGAGGCACTGCAAGGGAGACTACTGGAAAGGAAGCATTTTAAAAGTGTCTTATTAAACAATTCGTAGCTAAATGCCTATTATGAGCACCTTTATCTGCAGATACTACTCTTGGAAAATACGTGCTAGTTTATAAGCTAAAAAAGTAAGTGCACTGGGCATGCAGAAGGAGAGACTTTTTGCAGCACCTAACAGAGCCGGCATGGAGCCCCTCACCATTTGACCCTTTGTCACCACCAGCAAAGCAGGGGAGGGAGCAGCATCTCCTTCACTGTTTGCCCTTCTTTAGACTGGGGTGACAATCATACCTATTGCAGAGAAAAATGCAGAGCTTTGTGCAAGTTTTGACAATGTAAATAAGTCTTCTGAAGTGGGTTTGAATTTTTATGCTATTCATGGGCTGATAAATAAGTCTTTTTTTATTTATTTGAAAGTATGCCCTTTATGACAAAATGGTTTTCACAGACTATGTCCTTTTATAAATGTTTGTGTTTCATTATCATTACTATGGAAAAGATATGAATGATAGAAAATAGATGTTGTACTTAATGTTAGAGAAGAGTGTATTAATGGTCTTACCTGCTTCATCAGTGGAAGGGTTTCAGTAAGTGTTCTTATGACAGCCTTTGTCAGTCAAACTGACTGGCTTGGTAAGATTTTCTATGCTTATTTAATTATTTTTTTTTGTTGATGGCTGGTCCTGTAAAGGGCTTCAAACCATCCATCACTTCTGCCACGGGACTGTAGACCTTTCAGTGTAGGTGTTCCTCGTTAGTTTGCCCTGACAAGGAGCATGTCTTTGATTTTAAAAGTTTCCATGAGCTTTTTTAGGAGGAAAGCATTGCTAGTGCGGTCTCAGGAAAAAGGGCGATTTGTGCCTGAATAGAACTGGTGCGTGGCTTCCATGCAAAGAAGGACCCCAAAGTATATATGTGGTACTGGAACTTACCAGTGTTTTAACTGGAGTATATGTTGGTGGAGGGATGCCACGTTACTTTGTGGTGTACCACAGTTGTATTGCTGGAGTCCAATTTCCTTTGGAGCTGGAAGAACTATGAAGAACAAGGCGAAGGTGAAGGAGCTGGAATTTGAGGATTTTTATTTGAGTTTTTATTCGTTGAGGTTTTTTACTTTTCCCTAGAAAGAGAGGATTGTTTTGGCCCAAACCTCTTGGAAGCCCTTCTCATAGCAGTAATTCTAGATTGAAAAGACGCATATCCAGGCCCAGTGAGGTATGTTTTCCTCCACTCCTCTGTTCCAAGTCTAAGTATGTAATGAAAAAATGTTCTTTTAAACAATATTTTAAAAGGCTATTTAAAAGCTTCCTTTCCTAGTGGTGGAGTGAGTATTTACAGATAGGGGTTTGTGAGTTGGTGTGTAGTGGGTGGGCCGGAACACCAACTCAAACAGTTTACATGATCAGATTCTCATATGAAGAGAAATAAAGGTTCAAGAGAGTTTAATTGTAGTTGCACCTGTCCCCTTTCTTGAAAGAGCTATTACATTCCTAATGCTCCTAATACCTGCTTCATCCTTCCACCTGTCCATCTGAGTAGCAGCAGTGAAATAATCATATGAGGCATTTTTTTGCTAGTGGCTTAAAGAGTGTCAGTCAGAGTCTTTGGAGGCATACCTGGGGCATTTTATGGGGAAGGTGACTGGGAGTGCCAACTCGAACACTAACAGGAGTGAGCTGACTAATAACTTTGTGATTTAGAAAATGTTACAGCCCAAAGCTATTGCCTTGGCAGCAGCAAACACCATGGTCCAGATGTTGTTTCTGGAGCAGCTGGTCGCAGTATTGTGTTCCTGGGGGCAAAGCCGAGTGCGGGGAGAGGCAAGAGCTGTCTGCAGGAGAATCCTCATGTGCCCCAAAAAGACTGCCACAGTCCACCTTCCTCAGTCATGCTTTATCCAGTCCTCTGTTCCCAGTGGCTCCAGTTCAGTGTTTTAAATCAGGTGGTGTCAGTCATTTTAAATATTGGGGATGTAGGCTTTCATGCTCCACAGTTAGAGGCTACTAAATGCAAAAATTATTTTTTTTCCTGTTTTGCATGGATTTTCCTATTTAATTAAAAGGACGTATTAAAGTAAGGTTATTTAAACCTTGAAGATGCATGGTTGACAGTTAAGAATTGTTAAATCTGACGCTCTATCTCTAATGAAGAGTTCTGTGCATTTGCACCATGATGCATCTTTTAATTTTGTGTTTGCTATGGTTTTCTCCAGTGGTCTTATGCTTCAGTGACAGAAAAGAAATGGTTGCTTCCTGACATTTGAAATGGTTTCGTTTACAATCTTGATAACATATTTCAAGCAAGATATAAATGTTAATCATTTACCTTAGTCCATTCATTTGTCTGAAATGTGGGGATCATGTGGCAAAGCAGTCTGTCGTGTAACACAGGTTTCGTCATGCCCTATTTCCTCACTTCTAGTGTTTTAAACTATGTTTTGCAGAAAGTAACTGGATATTTGCTAAACTCAATGGTGCAAGCTGATTGAATCTCAAAAGCCAGAAGCCCCTCTTCTTAAGAAAACCCTCTTCCTCTCCACTTCCTGAAACATCCAGGTTCATTTCTTGTCTGTCCTTTCCCCTTCAGAAATTCTTGGATATCAGTAGAGCTGGTACATGGGTTCAATGGCTTTTCAGCAGGTGAAGGTACAGTGCTTTCTTTTAAAGGTGAATGCTGAATGGCATTTGTCTGTGAACAAGAGGTAAACCTACATAATCCAATCCATTTCCATGTCAGTATGTCCTGGTGAGTATGTGCTCTAAAAAAAAAATTTAGTTGAGGAATTTTCTCTGTCTTTTCAGTTGTACACAGTTTTTGACTCATCCTGGGAGCAATGCCTGTGACTTCTAAACTAGTAACAAATCTGGACACCACATAAAATACATTTATGTGGTGAATAACCTGTTTTCCAACGGCATAGTTCAGAAGCTGAAATTTAACCACTTTCCCTTTCTCTCTCATATATCTGTATGGTGATTACCTTGTTTACTTT
Source organism: Limosa lapponica baueri (assembly GCA_002844005.1). Classification (NCBI taxonomy): domain Eukaryota; kingdom Metazoa; phylum Chordata; class Aves; order Charadriiformes; family Scolopacidae; genus Limosa; species Limosa lapponica. Next base: position 13,938 of record KZ506748.1, on the reverse strand, counting down.
GGGGAACCTTTGAGACACTCAGCTGCAATCTCTCTGCCTCTGAACAGGATTTACTGGATTCTTAGGGACGGTAAATCTTAGGGATGGTAAATCAGCTGTTAGTGCCATGCTCATACAAGCAGGATAGATTCCTCTTCTCCGGGAAAGAATGCAAGCCCCGCTTCAGATAGATGGTGTGAACAAGTCCACTATATCATGCTGGACTGTAATGAACACAGCATGCAGGTCTGACATACACCTTTCTTTGCAGTTCTTGCAACAAATTACTAGAAGGTATATATTTTTCTTCTGATGGGAAGGTGAGGGTCAGAGATCAAAAATATGCCTCCTGATCATCTTAGACTGATGGTGAGGCTCAGAAGAGAGCCCAAGTATCTGAGTCCTGCTCAGGGACTCTCAAACCACTGAGTCCCCGTCAGGTGCAAGAATAAAATGCAATAATATGAAAATTATCAGTTAAGGATGTGTCAAATTTTTTTTTTTTTCTTGCTTAGGTGCCAAAAATACTATTACATACAAATAATAGTCATGTATTCCTTTTTTCAAAGAACCATCTGTGCATTACATACTAGTGAGTCGTTGATTCGTATGTATCATTATCCAAGTGAGAGCAGCTTTGATTTATGAAAACATTGTGTTTCCAGCTTACAAGTGTTCCAACTATAAATAAGGAATTGAATTTGTAGCAGGTCAATCCCATAGAGAATCTGTCAGACAAACAGTTTGCTCATTCAGAATATTCTGAAATAACTTTGATTAATCAAGCTGAAATAACCATTTTCAAAGCTATTCTGGAATGATAGGTTTTTAAACAGAAAAAAGGTTTTAAGTTTGTAGCCTTTTAAGCTTACCATGAAAAGATCATAAAGAAATGTTGACAACTGCAGGTGCAGTGACATGCCTGGCAGACTGTATTCCAGAGAACAGTCTTCAAAATGGTGGTTTGTAAAGTCATGCTTCCAGGAATTACTGGAGAAGTTCTGACCTCTCCCTTCAGGAGCAGGGAAGAACTAAAATGGAGAAGAACCACCAATTTCATCTTATGAGGATACTTGCAGAAGGTCCAAATTGTGCTGAACAGTGGTGATGCCATGAGAAAAAGACACATAAGAACATGTTGCAGTGTGGTTCTCCTGAATGCTTTTGCAGAATTGTGCCTTTTAATCACTATGTGCTTTACATGTAAAAACCACTTATGCGGGCTTTCAGAACATACAACACTTACCCTGACTTTCTCATTCTCAGGGCTTTAGGGCATCATCTTACAGTGAGAGGGACTGGAAGATTTCCTACTGCCTTTTTTTTTTGCCCAAGACTGCTTAATTAAGACCTTATGAATGCTTATAAGCATCTAAAGGGCAGTTTGAGGAAGGACGGAGCCTGACTCTTTTCAGCGGTTCCCAGTGGCAGGACGAGGGGCAACGGGCACAAGCTGGAAGATAGGAGGTTCCACTCAAATATAAGGAAGAACTTTACGGTGAGGGTGACAGAGCCCTGGAACAGGCTGCCCAGGGAGGTTGTGGAGTCCCCTTTGCTGGAGGTTTTCAAGACCCGCCCGGATGCAGTCCTAAGTAATGTGCTCTAGGCAATCCTGCTTTGGCAGGGGAGTTGGACTAGATGATCTCTAGATGGTCCCTTCCAACTCTCTGTGACAATTCTGTGATTCCGTGATTCCATGAATTAATTGAAGCATAGGGGAGAAATGTTAGAGCATATCATTGGCATTTGTTGAAAACTGCTGTCCTTCGTATGCGGCCTCTTCTAAGGAGAGGGGCTTAACTATGGCATAAATTTGTGTAGCACAGTAAAAAATAATTGTGAAAGGTCTTTTCAAGATCCATAATGCTTAATTTCCTACTAGCTTTGGTGTGTATGACACACAAATACAACAAAAAATTGACTGGAGATGGCATTGGCAAAATTGCCAAACCCCAGTCATGTACTTTGTTAGATTTAGGAGTGGATCCTGTCACTCATTTCTACTCTTCAGGTTAAAAAATGTTTTAATAAAAGCAAATGGTGTGGCTTTTTAAAAAGATCTAAACAGAAGCCTATGTTTTCTGCTGACATAAGTCTAAGGAAATCAATACAGTTATGCCAACAGAGAATTGGTCTCACAACATTTCCTTCCCTTGTTTGACCAGAATCTCAAGTTAATAGCAGACAAAAGTGCAACAGCATCATACAGACCCTGTCGTTTACCTGCAAATGATAATGGTAAAACAATAATAACAACAATGAAATCTCCAAAGTTTAGAATGCTTTTAAGCTTGACAACATCTTACTTGATTTTCTGTTTTGTTTTTCTTCTGTGTATTGCGCTAGAGTTAGATGTTACTCAGTGGTAGGTTGACAGGACATTTACCAAAGTAATTTTTCTCCAGACTGGCAGAGTAGGAGTTAGCAAAAGCGAGATTTTTGGGTGAAAACATTCTGATATATGAAAACCAATCTTTCAAAGAGTTAGCTGTATTATTTAAGGAGTTGGTTACACTGACAGAACTATCCCAAGGTTCATTAAATGGTCTGCTGATTTGGAAAGTCACAATAAGATTAAGATTTTGTAATTGGATGAGCAGTGTAAGCAAGTGTCAGTCCCCTCTCCCCTCACCATCTTAATGCTTTTGTATACAAGTTTTGTGGCATTTTGTTTTGTAAATAAGAAAATTCCATTTTAAATGCAAATGTTAATTGCTTAAATGTATGTCTGCCACACTTACATGCAGGTTGTAAGAAATTTTATTTCCAGATATTATCCAGAATATATAGCATGATTTCTCCATAGGTGGTTTCAAAGAGACATATCACATGAGAATTTTTTTAATAAAGTTCTTGCAGGGTAATATCTAGGAGGCTATATCTAAATAATACAGTGACTGCAGACCTCGTTTTATTTCATGGGTGCCTATCAAAAGAACTCAGAGGTTTTTAAAATAATCTTACTCTGCCTGTGACGTCATTTATCAAGCTCTTTCAAAACAAGCACATAGTTCCTCTGGCCCTTCATATGGGCTCCTAGTCCTTTGTCTTACACAGTTTCAGGTGTTGTCTTGGCTTTTCCTCCATCTTTTTCTGTATGAGCAGTGGTTGCCAGCCCCACTCTGAACATTTTGGTTATCTCCAATTGCCAATTTTTTTTTTCCTAGTTCCAGTCCCTGTTCTCAGAGTTTTTTCTGCTTTTTGGGTGGTCTCTCTCTGGCTCAATTCCTTGGCAGTGCTCTTTGCAGGTTTCCTAATCCATTCCTCTGGCTCATCAAAGAACAGTTTCCATGAGGACCTGGGTGGAAGTTTGACCCACCTTGGCTCTCTTTGCATTTCCTAGTGGCTCTTTCTCAAACCAGTATCTTCTGCTCTCACACTTGTGTCCCAGGGCTACATTTTCTTAGAAGAGGCACACCTTCAAGAGGAACTGAACTGCCTTGGGTATTCACTGACCTTGCAGAAGTTAACCACAGTTGTATGAAATTAAATACTGGTTCTTAGCTCATACTTTATTCATATGGGTGTTGTTAAGTTGTAAATGCTCCTGGTAGGATACGAATCTAAGCCACAGAATCTTTAAAATAGGCATAAATCAGGTGTACACTGCTGTATCATAATTTCCCCCTACTTCACCTCTTTCTCCTTCCTGGAGTAGGTGGCACAGCACACCACTGAAATTTTACAGTTTATTTTAGTTACTCTGAAATATCTGTGCATTGCTATTCTTATTCCCAAGAGAGGGAATGTCTTTGACCATAGTAAAAAAGCTTCTCTTAGGGAAACTGTGAAATCTCTGCCACTGAGGGGTTCAAGAACAGGTTGGACAAATATCTGTCAGGAAGGATCAACACACACTCATTTGTGCCTCCAGGCACAGAAGTAGACCAGATGATGTCTTCCAGAGATCTCTTCGAGTCTGATTTTCTTTGATGCTGCTGTGAAACCAATTCTTGTCCTGGTGTTCTGCCTTAGTGAGGAGGATCTGTGGCGGTATAATCATACTTTTGTCATGCTATTATGTTTCTATATATAATAATTTATTGAAAGGGATACATAACCATTGATTTTAATCTGTTAAGACTAAAAACTTTTATCTTTTACTGTATTTATAATACTTTAGAAAATATGAATATCTGTTTCAAGTTTCTAAATGACCGCATTTCTAAATGACCACCATCAAGTGTCTAAGCAGGAATGATCCTGGGAACAAGCTTACTTGTTTAAAGTTTAAGCATCTTTTCAACAGAGAGGCATAAATTAATGCTTTCTAGAGATAAGTGGTGGATTGACTTCTGTAACAAGCCCAGTCATGGAAAACATTTTTTATCCAACCCTTGCAATTTGATGGAAAGTTAGCAGTAGAAGCATTAAGCAGAAACATTTCTATTTTTTTATTTGCTTTGTTTAAACAAATGGATTCTTAGTCAATCACTGACCTTATGGATAACTGGAAAAACATACAAAAAAGGAAGGCAAAGCGAATGGTTGCCCTGCAGCTTGAGGTAAGATAATACAGACCATGACAAAAATGATATTCTAGAAGCTCTTATCCTTGTTGGCCACATTAAACAGCAAATAACATAATTCCTACTTAAACAGGAATCACATCTGTTCTACATTTTTCACTGGAAGTAAATATGTAGAAATGTTTTGTCAGATAATGAAAAAAGGGTATCAAGTAGTATTACATTTCTAATAAACTTACAGAAATAGGCCAGTTTTTTAAGTGCTTCCATGGGGATATGCATTCCCTATACTGTCTCAATGCAATATTATACCATCCAGAAAGTCAATTATTCTTGGATGGCAATGAACTGAACCCTGTGTTGATAGCTAAAAACATTGCCTGGGTTGATGACAAGTCAAAAGATGTTGCCATTGTGGGGGTGAAACACTTCTATCACCATGTTTTTTCTCATATCAATAGGAATTGGGAAATCGCCTCTACTATTTCCTTCTTCACCCTAAAAACACCCAGCTATACACAGAGCAATGCTGTATAGAGAGCATACAGCACAGGTCTGTATGAATGTTTCTGCTTTCTTTCCCTCTGTTGATTTCCCTGCACATTGCTTGGGCACGTGGTCTTCATCACACTTCTTGTGCACATTTGTAGGAAGGAAACAGGGAGTTCTACCCCCTCAGAAAGCTTCCCCCACCTTCTCCTTTTCTCCCGCATCCAAGAAATATGAAATTATATGCTTAATTTGTCCTTTAGGCTAGTGTCCCCTACATCCTTTCAAACGAGCCCTTCATGGAGCTGTGTTTTTGGTCTTGCTGATGTGTCATGCAATTCTTTGTTGCTGTTGTGAAGCAACAATTTCAGAAGCTGCTGTAAAGAAAATACCTGCATTTCTGGACTGTGTATTCTGTAAAACCAAATAACTTTATGGTGCTTAAAATTCTTTGTTAGGTTAGTCTCAGAAGAAAAGACAGTACTTTTACAGGGTGGTGTTAATCCATCTGTACTATGTGACAGAATTGTCACCTTGCAAGTGTAGTGACAGAGGCCGGTGTTGAAGAGTCCCATAGTATCTTGGCATAATGGACATTCCCACCAGACACTATTTTGCTCTGTCTTTCCTCCCCATGTGAGTCACGTAAGTGGTTTTAAATGTCTTTCAGTGAGTCATATAGTATTGCTGATGGATAGTTCTGCTAATTCTGTCCCTACTTTAATGTCACTATATAGAGAGTCTCTTTGCTGCCTAAAAAATAACATTTCATTTGGTCATTTACTTGACACCTTTATAATAAGTACTTGGTTTCCTTAAGCACACTTTTTTTTTTGTCATAGCAATGTCAAAACCTCAAGGTTTTGTTTGTATTCTGAACTGTCAGTTTGAATTTTTAAATCCTTTTTCAAAAATGGATCAGACTGAGTTTTACGTTGGCTGCATACCTCCTAACACCTTCTGGCAAGCATCAGAAGCCAAGAGTTCCACTCTGCTGTGGCTTATTGCTTGGCTGAAAAAGAATCAAAACGCACATAGGAAATTTAATGTGGTGAAAGTGAGAAGAAGAAAAGGATTGAAGGTTGGAAACAAATGTAAAGACTTCGTATACAGGCGGCAGCTGGAATGTATGAGACTACATGCAGTACAAAGTGTTCCTCAGAACAGGAAAACGTAGGTCTGTTATAGCAGCCACAGTTTTTAAACAGTGAATTGATTTTGTGATCATAACATTCACAAAATTCCTAATCCAGTGGTTTCATTCAGATTGCAAATGGAGGAGACAAATGCCTGAAGACATTGTGCATGTGGTATAAAAAGGGGAGACTAAGCTGGCAGATGCCAAAATTGATAGGGAAATGCTAACACCTTTCCAGGCAAACAGCTAGGCAGGAAAATCCTATTTTAGACACTTGGATAAGCAAGATATATTTCTGGAAAAAATGTGGGAGAGGGCCAAAAAAGATGATTTGTTTGACTGCTGTGCTGAAACATATTGTATTGGCATTACAAGATAAGTTTTGGCATTAAAATGAAATAAGCAGGGAAATGAACATAGTTCAATGTTTTCATTGCTTCCCCCCCAAGTAATGGCTTCTTCCAAGGTAGTGTTTTAATGATGAAAGTATTGTCACACTCTTTGTGATAATAAATGTACTTAGAAATGCAATTTAAATACAAATATTATTGTCTTCCCCTCTCAAAATAATGGAATATGTAAAATAAGCAGTTAAAAAATAATACTTGCATCATAGCTTTTAAAACTTCTAAGTTTGAAAACTAAAACAGATGCTGTCCAAATGCAGTGGAGTGACTTGGTGAGCAGAGCATCACCATCTAAACAGTTACAGTCACGCTTCTGGTTTCTATAGAGACAAAACAGTGCAAAGTCATATTGAGTTTTTTGTTGTTTTGAGATGTAAACCCTAAAAACAAACATTCCTTGTACTGTAAATGCAATATAACTATCCATAATGCTTTTAAGTACCACCTGTTCTGCTGTTCTTGTATGCAGTTTTTCTGTCGGTGTAGCATGTATATTGGCCAAGGGTGCGCTTTGATATACCTGGCTTTCAAACAATTCTTGAGGTAACATAACAAGATTGGGCCTGTTGGGAGTTACTTAGTCTATAAATACATCTTGAAACAACCTTTTTTTTTTTTATTATTTGCAAGATGTCCTAGTGATGTATTCAGGTTTCAGTTCATCTTTTGTGATACTTTCCAAACACCTAATGTTAGGATGTTCTACAGAAGGCTCTCTGAAGATGGTTTATTGCATACCATTAGTATGATTCCAAGTCTCAATTTCTGTGTTTTCTCTTAAATATATTTCCATCTCTCTTTTAACATAGGTGGGAAATTTGATCACATTTGATATTTTGCAAAGAGCCTAAGAACAGTTTCTGATTTACAAACCCTGAGGAGTGAAAAGTGATATGGAGCTGTGCAGTCTGCTAAGTAGACTTGTGAGCTTCCATCTGAAAATGTTTTAAACCAGCATTGCTGTGGACCTTCAAGACATTTTTTGGCTCCAGAGTAATGAGACATGGTCCTCAGAATCCCACAAAGAATTGTGTAGTTGGTAAATGAACAGGGAATTGACAGAAACATTGGTGTTGGAACAAATACTATAGAGGACGGTTAGAGGCAACTGTTTATACTAGAGGATGAGCGGGAGGATTTCGTCGGAGGATGAAAGAGAGAATTTCATCCTAGATGATGAAATGAGGAAGAAGTAAATAGGCATAGATACAGCTGTTAATAACTATTAGAAACAACAGTTGTTTTGCTTCATTACTTTGCCTGCCTCCAAAACTTCAATTACTTTGCCTACATTGTTTGTAGCGGTCGTGGTGAAATTAGAGCATACAAAAGGGATTTAGTTACAAGTAGCAGAGGGTACATAGGCATTTGTTTTTCAAACAGCAGAAATGACAGGGCTAGGAAAATTAAACTTCAGGAATATTAATATCAGCTGCGCTAAGACAGCATTTTCAGGCTCTTCTTACTGCCACTATTGACAGTAGCTGCCTTTGTGACACAATTTTGATTATGTTGCACACTCAACATTACAGGCAGGCTTACCTTCATGACCTAAAGGGGAATTTCAGTGCTCCCTTCTGATATTCAGCTGCATGCATCCAGCTGTACTCCCCACCAGGAATCCATCACATGTCAGAATCAATCAGTTATTTTTTTGCTTTTGTGAAAAGTGCTAGTTCTCATGGTCAAGCAGAAGTTTTACAGGAAAAAAACCCGAATACATGAATTAAAAACCCCGCTGAAGCATATCCCTTTTTCTCTATACCTCTTATTGTAAGCATACGATAATGTATTTTGCCATCACAAAGTCAGGCTTGTCCAGTCTCAGAGCTTTGATGTTTTACTATCTTTTTCAGCAGCATGGGTTAAATCGTGACAACAGAAATAATGGGCTAGTTCGTAGCCAGTCTCTTAGAATAGCACAAGAGAATGATTTAGGTTGAAAGGGACTTGTGGAGGTTGGCTCTGCTGAAGGAGGGCCAGCTTTGGAGTGAGATCAGTTGCTCAGGGTCATCACAGACATGAAGTCAAAACATGTCTATGTGACAGGATAAAAAAAAATCGAAAGAAGTACAGATGAACTTCTGCTGAAATAGTGCTTAATTCATCTGACTCATTTGACAAAAATTAGAAACAGTTAAAAATAATTTTTGACATGGGGAGAGAGAGGTTATGAAACTAAACCAATTTATTTTGCCATTTTCTTTATATCTTCTGTTTTATATACCAAAGTCTAACACTTTTATCCTAAGAGTTGTTTTTTAAAGCTCTGTAGTTTAAAAAAAAAAAAAAAAAGCAAGCCTTGAGATAAACAATGAGGCAGAAAAGAAAAATTTTATTTTGGATTGTCTTTTAAAGAAGGGCTGTTAATTAGGCTAGCTCTGCCTACCTTGTTAGCACCCATTCAGTCCCTCTGCTCCAGGTTACTTTCTGTTTCTCATGTTTCTCTGACCTCTTAAACCTCTAGCAGATGGCTTTTTCTATTGAATGTATGCTATCCGGTTGAATTGATTATTCCTGGGTTTCTCCATGAAGTGTGTGATGAACTGTTGAGCATTTCCAGTTGGAAGACAAGCAGCAGGTGGCACATGATGCATGCTAGAAAGCAGAGGGATAGACTTGATTAGTCCTACAATTATGCATTTTTGAAGTTGCAAGACCTTAAAAGTTCATCAGTCAAAGATACCCTGAAGGAATGAACATGAAAATTTCATTATTCCAATAAAAAAAATGAAATATTGGCTTTATTGCTTGGGTCCAGCCATCTCTCTGTTAATGCAGGGTGCAGTCGTAAAACTACTATCTGTGTCTCAGGCTTTGTGCCTAGTAAGAGGTCATTAATAATCAAACGCAGTGACATGGTTCATCATGGCTATGTCAAGTTGCATTGTTACTGGTAACTGAAGGCTTAATGACTCCAGGACTCACAATTTCTGGGAGCTTCAGCCAAAGGTTTTTTTCTAGCACTTGATTACAGCCTTGCAAAGCCAGCAGCTTTGACACTGCTTAAACACTGGATTAAGAATTGGAAGGTCTTGTTGACCCGGCTCAATTTGACTATGGGACAGGTTAACTTAAACTCCCTGTATCTCATCTTCCCTTCTATAAATGGGACATAATATTTACCATCCTTCCATAAAAGACTATTTTAGATGGTGGTTAAAGACTTCCACAGAGCTGTTTGGTGTTAAAAATATCTAGTATATTGCTACCAAATAATCAGTCTGGTTTTGTCTGTTAAGCCTGACATCAAAGAAAAGTTAAATAAAAATAAATAAAAAACCCCACCTAGGTGACCCTTTACTCTATTCATCTGTCAGCAGGGAAGTAAACAGTTTGTCTATGACTCCCTGTCTCACTTATCTATTACAGTCTATTTGTTCTTCCTACCCTGTAATTACTGCATTGGATGTGCTGAAATATCCTCTGATTCACATTCAAACTATTTTCAGAAACACCCTTTAATTCTGGTGTGATATTTCATTGCTCAGTAAATATGAAGAGGTGCTCAAGATTTGCTTTATTACAAAGTTCTAGATAGCACTGTGAACTTATTGCTGTGTGAGGTTCCAGTTTGGCAGCAACAAAAGCCTGATTTCCTGCATAATCTGAATGCCAAGAGCTGGAGGCAACAACAGTAGGAGGCACAAACTTGCCTCCCCCCACTAATAAGAAACTAAGTCAAGGCAGTCCCCCTTCAGTGGGATACTCTCACCTCTTCTGACATTGTCTTTTTATTATGAGTTCCAGTTTTATTTTTAACTTTAAAAAAAACAAACCACCACATTTAAACTTTTTAAATTCTGTGTTTCTATCGGTTTGATCATTTCACACCTTGTCCTTGTGCCTTAAGTGTGAGGAAGGGAGATCTAGCTGGCTGCCCAAGGTGGGCCAGATGTTAATTAAGACCATGAGTAAACTTCCCTTGCAAGGAAGTTAATGGAGGTGACCTAAAAGGATGGCTGATTTCCTGGCTGCATCACACACTGTGAAGCGAAGATGGTGAGCACGTGAATGAAGCCCGTCTTGGGGCATGGAGCAGCTGTACCTGCTCTCTAGAGAAGCTTATTGCTCGTATATGCCTGTGATTTCCTGGGTGTATGTCTAACTTGTTTGTGAGACCACACAGTTTTAATTCCCATCCCCAACTGAAAGGCGATAAATGAGGAGACTCAAAGGTTTGTTGGATGTCAGAAAGTGTGTAGCATCTACTGGGGGATTTAGGAGGACAGTGCTAGTTTCTGTGCCTAAGCAAGCTGAACCAGGGAGTCTCTGCTGCTGGAAGAAATATAGATGTGTTTCCATATCTGTATCAAGAGCTGGAGAGACAGTGTCTAGGCTTTGCACAAGAAGACAAGAGCACACCACATCCAGATTTTTGGCCTAATACACTTTCCTGGTAAACATTTTAAAAACTGTCAAGTCCTGGGATACGTCATGCTTTTTTTTTTCCCTGCTAAGAAACAAGGACTTGTGTTATACTTTTTACACCTGCAGGAATGATCAAGTTCAGAGAGGAACAAGATCTCAGTGTAAGATTTTGGGATCATTTTTTAGTTCTGAGCTGTACACCATATATTGCCATTGGGAAGTTAATGGTGTAATGGCTTTCCTTTTTTTTTTTTTTTGACTTGCCTTTGCCTTTTTATTCTTCCTCTAATATTTCTGGAATATAGTGCTAACCTTGCTTTAGCATTTTTGGATGTACGCTGTAATTTACTACTAGAACTGACAGGTTGCTTCTGGCGATTTCTGTGTGCAGGGTTTTGATTTAAAAATAGAGTAGTGAAAGGTTATAGAAAAAAGTATAGCAAAACCCTTGCCAAGGCAAGTCATTAACTTTGAGAACAATTTTTTTTCCTTACCCTAGTGTTCTTTCAGAAAAAAGATTTAAAAAAATGTTGACTGTACATATGAATTGGTTGAGTAACACGATGGTACAATTTCCCCAACTTTGATGAGGAAAGTAAAAATTCTGTAGTGCTCCAATACTCAGAAATCTACATTGCTTTTAATAACAAAAAAATGAAACAAAAAATACTTACTGGTATTAATTTTAGAAGAAGCAGGACTTTGAGAAAGTCAAAAATATTCTTTACAAAATTATCACTACAGGCTCTTGAATGAAGGGTAATGACATTATATGCAGGTGTGAGTTGCTTATCACACTTTTGGAAAATGTGTCAGACTGAGAAATATGAATAAACATTAAAAACTTTTTAAAGGACTACAACAGCATTTACAACTGTTAAAAGAAAGTTGGATTTTACTTTCCTTTAAGTAACATATTTTCCTTGGATGCTGCTTTGTTTTAATGAGCACTGACACTTAAGGAGCATTTTATTGTCCTCACTGCTGTCAGTCTATTCTCATGAAGCATGCTTAAGTTAAAATTCTGGCTCTTGCCAGTTATAACCGACCTTGTTTTCTTACGAAAAGACATTTTGCATCTTACTTGGGACCTGTTGCCTTACTTGTTTGAAAACTCTTTTTACCATGAACATACTTCGAGTTATTATGGCTAAGATAATGAAAGGAATTGGATATTATGCCTGTTTTCTGGATTACTCAAATAAAGTCCACTAAAAATGTATCCAACTTAAACTTTAACTTTGCAAGGGTTTGGTTTTTATTAAAGTTGCATTTCTAATTCTTTTTAGCTTATTAAGATTAATGGCTTTTAATGCTGATTAAGGCCAGGTTGCTTATATTGGTTAAAGCTTTCTTTCATTTATCTCCTTGGCTGTTTCTATAATCTGAAGTGAAATGTAGCCCTGTTTAGAGTTGCTCTAAAATAATATTCTCTACTAATTACTTTTCAGTCAGTATTAGATACCGACAGAAATGAATGCAAGAGTCTAATTAAAACAGAGGTAGTGTACAATGTTATTAATATTAAAATATCAAATACAAAATGCTTGGCAGGTATGAGAAAAATGAGTTCAAGAGTTAAATAGTACCTTGGGAATGAAAGAAATTTTAAGACTCTTCAATGCAGTCTATTTCCTTTTCCCTTGATCCACTTCTTTCCCCTTAATCAAAAGCTATTACTTCTTACAGAATTTAGTCAGGAGAGGCAAAGATGAAACATAAATACTGAAGGACTTATTACCTGCAAGCTTAAACAGCTTTGATGTTTTAAACTGTCTATTAACACTAAATCAAAACAACTGAAGTAAAAAGTAAAGCAGGTAAACAGTATACAAGACTGCAAATTTAGGCAGTTTAATATGTAAGTTTTTCTATTTGGTTTGTTGTTTGGTTTGCAGTTGGTTTTCCCAACTGCATCCTGGGCTGCATCAAAAGAAGTGTAGCCAGCAGATCAAGGGAGGTGATTCTGCCCCTCTACTCTGCTCTGGTGAGACCCCACCTGGAGTACTGCCTCCAGCTCTGTAGTCCTCAGCACACGAAGGACATGGACCTGTTGGAACGGGTCCAGCAGAGGGCCATGATGATCAGAGGGCTGGAGCACCTCTACTATGGTATGAAGGCAGGCTGAGAGAGTTGTGGTTGATCATCCTGGAGAAGACTCTGAGGAGACCTTATAGCAACCTCCCAGTACCTAAAGGGGGCCCACAGGAAAGATGGGGAGGGACTCTTTATCAGGGAGTGTGGCGACAGGACAAGAGGTAATGGTTTTAAATTGAAAGAGGTGAGATTTAAGGTTAGATATCGGGAAGAAATTATTTATTGTGAGAGTGGCGAGACACTAGAACAGGTTGCCCAGAGAAGTTGTGGATGCCCCATCCCTGGAAGGGTTCAAGGTCAGGCTGGATGGGGCTTTGAGCAACCTGGTCTAGTAGGAGAATTGCCTGCCCATGGCAGGGGACTGGAACTAGATGATCTTTAAGGTCCCTTCCAACCCAATCCATTCTATGACTCTATGATCTGTGGTTTTTTTTAAATATCTTTTTGATACCAAGAAGTGTCCAAAGGAAAACCAAGTAACACCTACTCCTATACTATTTTGTATCTGTTACATATAGTGTATCTGCCCCACTAATGCACTCTAATATATAATTAAACAGAACACTACCACTCTGACCACCACGTTGGGAAACTATTTAAAAATGACACAACTTTCAAGTACGGTGCCCACTTACTGGACTGTGGTAGTTAAAAAATTCTCTTTTTAAGAACATGGTGGCAGTACTTAACACTACTGAGTACTTTGTAGAAAAGGAAAATTTGTTGAATAGGTATTAATGTTCTGTATTTGGAAAGAATGGCATACTGATACCATTCGAAGATTTCAAAATAACACCTCAACCCTTTATATTCAATGGCAAAATTAAACATTCTTTACTAGGAAAAAGATATGAAAATTAAAATAAAAAAATTTAAAACTAAAGCATGAAAAACTTGCACATCAGAATCATAAGGTAACGCTCACCTTATACATTCTTTTATAAGAACTAAAGAGTGCTGTATAATAACACTATTCAAAAACACCTAA
>KZ506747.1:38723-62500 GCA_002844005.1 Limosa lapponica baueri | reverse complement strand
GCCTTTTTATTCAAGGTTCTCAAAAAAATTTGATGTATGCTAATTATCTAAATTTACAATCACCACTGAGGGCAAGGGAGTATTATTGCCGTCCAGGGATGGGGATAGTATCTTTATGGCAATTTTTATGGCTCTATCTTTATGACTTCAAGGCCCATCTTTTCTCCAGCATTTCAGGGGGACAGGGGAGATGAAGCCTGGGTAAAGCTGGAAACTGTGACACGCGTAGATTTATTTCTTCTCACTTTTGGTTTGTGGAAGTTACTTTCAGGGGTAATTCTGAATTTTGGGGCTAAAGGGAAATGTTCTATTTTTATGGGTTCAAACCATAACACTCTGAAGTTTGGTGTAATTGCTGTGGACTTAGTTTATTTTGAATTTGATATTGTAGTCAGGTATTTCAATGTAGCTGAATCAAAACTCATCCTACCTCACCCTCTGACAATCATTCCCTTCTCCAAATCAGAAGATGACAGGGAACATTCTTAATTCTTCTTTCCAAATCAGCTTAAAAAAATGGAAAGAAATTCTGAATTTCCAGGCTCTGTGGAAATCAGACCCAGCCTCGGAGCGGTCCCGCTCCGGCCCCTGATGTCTCAGCCCTGCACCATGCGGTACGGTTGGTGCCCAGGTCCCCACTGAGATGTCACACAGCTGCGAAGGAGCTGGAATGGTCAATGTTTAATTTTAATTTTCTCTTTGCTGTACCAGCCTGTACCTTGAATTGCTGGCTCCAAGCCCCCAGCCGTGTCCCCAGGGTGCTCCTGGGCTTGCTGGGTCACTGGGAGGTGTTGCCTTGCTGCCTGGCCAGCGATCCAGCCGTGCCCCGAGGCTCAACAACCGCAGGAGCTGAAGGTTTCTCTTCATACAAACACAGCAGCCCAAGTGGGACCTGGAGGAGGAAGACTTTAGTCTTGACATGTCATTCACCTGCAGGCTCTTGGTGCTAAAATAAGCCACAGCCATTTTTTTTTTGTTTTTCTCTATTTGTTTTTTTTCCTCCCTTTTGGCAGTTCAAGCACTGAAGGTGGTTCCCTTCGCCTGCCAGTGTTTGCTAAGGTCGGTCTCATCTTGCAATTTCTATTCTTTGTTTTCTTTGCGTCCCGTTGCTTTTGATATTGAGCCAAGTTCTCCGCTAAAGCAACCCGAGTCGATTCCCCCGGTCCCACCGAGCTGGCCCTACTGCGTCCCTCTGCTCAGCCCTCGGTCTCACAGTCTGCCCAGGTTTTATTTTAAAACAGAACTGTCTGAGACAGCTTCGGAAAATACCAAAACCCAATGGAGGACTTGTTTAAAAACCCTGCAAAAATAATTGCAGCTTGTTGAAAACACTAAAAAGTGGTTTCAAAAGTGCGTATGCATGTTTGGAGATTGGGCAATCTATAATCAAGCAAAAATTCAATGAAATTTTACCTCAGGCTAATATATTTTGTCAACCTTTTTATTTTTTAAGCTGTGTCTGTGGCTATTTCCCGCTGTCCAAAATACCTCGCATCCTCCTTCATCACGGTGGTGGTTACTGAAAGGCCCATGGCACGGTGCTGCGGCTACTGCTGGGGCCACCGAGGAGGCCTGGCCTTTTAGCCCAGTTTTTCCTGTGGTGACACATTCCTACTGATTCGCAGCCGAATTTATTACGTGTTACGGAGCGTTCCCAGCTGAGAGCCAGCGGGCACGGGAGGAGCCCACAGTTGTTGTGTTGGTGTTTTGGGAGAGGGAATCTCCTCACCTGGATTTTCAGGCCACAAAATTTCAGGCACTTGTGCCTGAACTGAGGCCAGTAAGTTGTGTTTAGCCAACATCTATCACCCGAAGACGGGGCTTAAATTAGATCAGAAGCTTCAGGAGAGGGAGAATACACCCGTTCCTCAGGGCCTTCCTATAAAAAGTCAGTTCTTCTCCCTGCTGAAAACAGATGCCTTATTTTTATCTTCATTTTGGCTGTAGTTAGATGGTTTTATGCCTTTCTTCAGTAGACTGGAAAGCCTCTCTTAACAGATATTTTGTTCCTTTTCCATATGATGGCAGCACAAATGTGCTCACCTGCATTGGTTTGTATCTAGCTGGTCTGGCTACCAGTGAGAAAAGAAGTCTGCTATTAATTTCAACAACCTTAATGCGCAGCAGCATCCCACGTTGACTTTTATAGCCTACGTGACAGTTACTGTGATATAATAAAAATTTGAGCTTCTGTTTGGCAATCTGCAGAAATTCAACACCTTAAGTTTTTCACTGAGAAGTTTTTCCGAGTTGCAAGTCTTCTTGGGCCTTTCTTTAGTCCCTCTCTAATTTTTCAACTTTTTATAATGCCTTACATCACATAGCTCTGCTTTCAGAACATTAGAAATTTTCAGTGAGTGCATCCTTTCTGTATTTTAGAGATACCTGATTACAGTAACCATTACTGTGCCCTGTCCTCAAGTTAGGTATTTAAAAAAAAACTCTCAACAAGAAGGTAAAAAAAGCCTTCCACCAAAGTAACTCATTCTGGCATTATGTTCATCGTTTCCAGATCAGAGATTCAGGAAGGTTTCATGATTCTAATTTGATTCTATCTTCATTATTTATTATTTTCCATTTTTCAGCTCGTTGTTATATTGGGAGAAACTCATCTCTTCATCCAGGAGAGAAAACCTTCTGGAGTCTTGCTTTGGGACATCGGTATATCATTTAGATAAAAAAGTGTTTGACCTTTAAAC
Source organism: Limosa lapponica baueri (assembly GCA_002844005.1). NCBI lineage: Eukaryota > Metazoa > Chordata > Aves > Charadriiformes > Scolopacidae > Limosa > Limosa lapponica. The sequence continues at coordinate 59,801 of KZ506747.1, read as the reverse complement.
CACACAGAGATGGCTAAAATGAAGATAGCTCATGTCTGCAAGTGCTCTCCTTAGATTTTCTGTCTTGATTCATTCATAGATAAAATTACTTTAAACGCTTGCAAGTTTCACAGCCCTCCTCCCCCCGTTTTGTAAGGCTTCATTCATTCATTCATTTTGAAAAACATTTATTCATACAAGTAGGAGTCTTTCATTACAATATGATCTGGCCTTTTGCACATTTTCTCACTTAGTAATTTTTGCAGTCAAGTCATAACGTGAAGTATATTATTACAGCAAGATCACTGTATTCTCCGAAGCTCCATCTGTCTTCCTGGGTGCTCCTTCAGATTTTGCTTCTACCCTAAAGATAAAACAATTACTTATTTTATTTCCATGGTCCTGTTCTCTTGTAGCATATAGATTATTTGACCTCTTCATTGCTTTATTTCTGACTCCCAATTCCCTTCCATCCAGAAGCTCTGCGGTTGTGTGACTCTCCCTGCTCCTCCCCTTGGGCTGCTGTCCCTTCCTTAGCAACGTCTTCTGAAATCCTTCCAATAATAAGCCTGAATTTCTGCGGGACTTTTACATGAAATTTTAGACTGGGATTTTTAATTTTTTTTAAACATATAACAAGTTGGTTTATATTATATATATCTCTTTAATTTTTTATGTGTCTCAACTTGAGATGTGTGCAGACCCATGAAAAATCTCCATACTGTTCAACTTAAGATTTTTAGAGCTGATAACACTTGCATGCCAAATTTCTTTGCTTGCTTTTTGCCTTTTACTTATTTACCGTCTCTGACTTTTACTTCCATGCTCCCATTAAGATTGCAAAGTATATTGAGTCCAAAATCACTCCAGAACATAAACTTAAGTCTTTGAGTAACCTCCACATCTGCCAAATACCTCACCTATCACTCACTTTAAGTCAAAGTACAGAGAAAACTCTAAATACAGCAGATCATCCCATCTGGTTACCTTAAAGAAGAGCTGTTTGGATGATGGATGCAGCCAAAATTGTGCTCTTGTCCTTGAGTAACTTAGCAGAAGAATACAAACCAAAAATTAGATTAGGAGTATTTATTCCCATCATCAGAGTGTACATTAATGCGTGCCCTACCTAAGCCATGGGCTCTTCTGCTGCATTTGTAATCTGGAGGTGTTTTTCATTATAAGAAGATCTTTAACTGGGTCACAAAGTTACATGGACTCCATATAGTCCAAACCTTTGGCTGTATAATCTATATGGAATAGTAATTTACTTTCACAAGTTGGTTCATGTTCTGGATACCAGCAAGGTGGAGAGCGGAGGCAAAGATTTTATGGGCTGAATGAGTCCAATGGGCTTTCCAATATTGGCATAACGTGCGAATTATTTTCCATGGTGAGACACATATGAGATAGACACTGACTTTGGGTGATATCCATCAAAGCCATGAGAATGCCATTCATAAATCTCACTGTAATTTCCTCGAGGGCTGTTGGCTGTTGTTTCCTTGGCCTGATGCTCTGCAGTTTACCACTGTTGGCATTTATGCTGTGTATGTAATTTTGAGCTGGATGGTCTTGAAACCATTTAACTTGTGGAAGTAAATTGCTTGGAGCACTATGAAAATATCATTGAGACTGTGTGGTTTTTAAACTCCTTTTCACTCTACTATGTTACTGAATTATTTCCAGCTGCTTCTAGACACTCCTTGTTGCCTTACAATAGTAAATCTCCATACCCTATGCCATTCAGGTGATGCTTGTATGTTTGGAGGCAATAAAAGGCCTCCCAAAGCTCTGCTATGAAGTATTATTAGTGGTGTTGTTTGACATAGTTATCTTTTTATGTTGGGAAACATGTTTACATTTCGTCACACCTGAGGTTTGTTTCGGAAATGCTAAACATTAAAACACAGGTAAAGCCTTTTTTCCACTTTACATCCCATGGAGTGTAGATTACCAGGGGACCTGGATGGCAGTTCCACACAACACAGAGAGCTCTGGTAACACTTCCCGTGAAACAAGCAGCTGACTTTAAGGCTGATACAAATTCCAGAGTTCTTGGCGTCATTAAGAATAGAAAAAGCTAGTGATGCTATACTGTCTTTAGGAAGCTGTTACCCCAAACATTAATTTAGTCCATTGTGGTTGGCCATTTTCTGGCTACTGACAAAATTTTTAGTATATTTGGGCTCATGCCTGATATATCTGGGGCTATATGGGATGGGAAAAGAACAGTGCCGTTACCTTTGCTGACAGAGACCTGGTAACAGCTAAAGAAATCCGACCTTGACGTGGCTTCTATGAGCCAAAATGTAGACAGGATTTAGGTTCTGCTTCAGTGTATTTTGAGCTTAGAACAGACATTGTGTTGGCGTATTTTAATGATGACCTAAAGAGAAAGACACGGTGAGCTGAAGGTGTGAAATAAGCAGGGTTAACTCATTTTACTGGATGAGGTCTTGCCCTTTACACCAGTCCAAAATTTCACAATGTGAAAACATTTCCAGAAAACTCATGTTGGTAAAAGTCTAATGAGAATTCACCAGGTCTCCTTTACTGTTGCTGTATTACTTCCAAAAATAGATTGTTTTTAACTTTTATGAGAGACTTGTTCTAGCTGAATAAAAATAAAATGCCAATGATAATAGGAAAAGAACTGTTAATTGATTTTAAATACTGGTGGTCTTGAATGGCGCCAAAATTAATGACAATGATAATATATTTATGCAGCCCATTTTTATCCCAGAGCTCCTTACAAAATGACTTACAAATTATTTAAAGAGAAGAGCAGCCAAATGTTGGGTAAAATATGGCAGTTGTTTTACAGCACATGGCAATGCTATACAGCATTTCAGGATGGTTTTCCAATTGAAACTGCAGGAGGAATATTGGGAGAATGTATTACTGAAGCTGGAATTGGTCCAGATTCCTAGGATTTACACACTTTTACAATACTTTCAGGGAGATCTTTAAACATCATGAGTGCTCAGGATAACCATCTACAGTGCCTGTCTAGTGCTCTTGGTGTGTTCCAAATAGAGCGTCAAAAATAGCATGCCCAGGATGATACTTTTAGTAACCAAAGCTAGCAGAATATTAATAGATGGTAAAAGTCTCCGCTCTCACAAAACCACTAAAAGCATGTTTTCAATTGCAAGTGTTTTAAAGTGGTTTGAGTCCTGATGACTTGTTTGTACAATGGGAACTTTTAAAACAGGCCTCCAAGACAGTCTGAACCTAGTGGTCATCTCTTCCAGTTTCAAAAAAAAAAAAAAAAAAAAAAGAAAAGATGTCAGCGTAGTTATTTGCTTCAGGATTTCTCAATATTTCCTTTTGGAACCATTACTCAGGGAAATACAAGCTCCTGTGTGCGCAGGGCATGTGGTGCTTGCAGGGGAAGGATGTCATGGGTTTCACTGGCTTCACTTCCACTGCCGGTGGGACCAAAAACTGCAGATTTCTTATCTCCCCAAAGCTGGAGTGGTGCTGATTTCTCCTGATGTAACAGGCGAGAGCGTTGCTTCTGCTTTCTCCTGGTGATGGAGTTAGCAGTCAGCAGCGTGGAGGCAGTTGGCATCCTTTGACCGTGGCCTCAAGATACCCTGGGTGGGTTTGACCAGGAGAGTTGATGGGATTTTAGCCCTCAAGGGTCACTTCCTTCTGCTCCTCGCTCTTGCATGATCCACCAATGGTGCTTTAAACTCAGTCACACCAATGCTGAGCAGCTCAAGCTTGCACATACCCTAGGTTTTCTAAGTGTGATGTTTTTTCATCAAATTATTTGCTTCTGTTGAATTAGCCTTGTTGGGTGGGAAAATTTCCCAGCTATCTCCACTTAATAATGCAACACTAGTCTACATGTTGGCGAAAGGGTGTGTGTTACTACTGAAACAAGATTTTTAACTGATGTTAAAGAGCACAGTTTCCTTCGGTTTTCTGCTCAGCCTCCCCAGTTATCGATTTCAGCCACACCGTTCCCTCCACCTCTGCCCAAGGATTATAAAAATAAAAAAAAAGTGACAGTGAGTGTAAGGCAGACACAGGGTCTTCCAAACAGTCTAATCCTCCTCCTGCAGTGTGGGTAATTACGTGGCACTTCTGTTTATTTTAACAGACTCTTATCTTCCCGAACAACTCTGGGAGTGACCTCACTCTCCCAGAGGGCAGCTGTGACATCATCAAATGGCGATACTGCTTCCTGATATTTTTAACCCCTGTCATAACCAGTTATAAATTCATAGAGAGACTTTGGGCTATTCTGCAAACTTCTGAGCTACCCTAATTTTCTCTTTGTAGAAAAACGCGTCTGTTTTACCTGACTTGTTAGTGCACGTTGAACGAAGCATAATTCACCAAATAGTGTCTGTCTATCCCAGCACCTATTACAAATGTTAAATTCAACATGCATCAGTAACCAAGAGAACATTGAGAATTTAACACTCTAAATGTAGTCAACATTTTCTTTTTTTTCTTCTGCAGCAAAATTTGGTGGCTTTGGAAGGGTGAAATGTCTAATATCACCTTGATACTGGGCGTGCTCAGTGTGGCACTGACATAGCGTCATTACCATCTTAGAGCCATAGACTTAGCACTGTTTAAGAATGAGGGATCATGACTTGGAAATCTTCCAGTTTCTGGATATGCCACTCCCGGCCTTGATATCTTGGCAGTGGTTGCAGTGTTGAAGAGATGCGTGCAACCTCTGGTAGAGAAGCAATCATTTCTAATAGGAATTATATAGCTTTACATTCCCAGGTTGACTGTGAAGAGCTGGTTTGATGGTATTTTGCATAATTCAAATTGCAGTCCTGTTAAGCTCATCTTGTACAACGAGCTCATTGGCAGTACCATCTAAAAATAAATAAATCACGCCAGTTAAACTGGAAGATTTGAATTTCATTTCAGAAATTGCATCCATGTATTGTTCTGGCAACACTTATCTTTCTATCATCCCAAAAGGATCTGCAAAATATAAGTAATGGATTTATTTTTTTTTCTTATACACAAAATGTCAAATAATTTACTTTGAATTAAGTATTCAACCTCTATAGCCTGCAGAGAGAATTTTTACACATGGCTATAGCAAGGTAAAGAAGGGCACAGGGTTTTTAGCTGGTTGAGCTGGTAGAGGCAAGGGGGTTTTGGCTTTGCTTATGCCCTGTACTCATGTAGTAAATGGGCCAGATTGTTATAATACAGTAAGTTATCATAATGTAGCTATGAATCCAGGGACAGATTTTTTTTATTCTTGCATGATTCAAATAGCAAATTGAAGTGGTAAATCTTTTGAACAATGCTATGCAACAACACCACACACTTAGAAGACAAATCTCCAGAAGAAAATGGGCCAATATGTGTTCTATAAAGCTTGTTTTATTCATATGAAAACCATAGATTTTTGCCCTAGCTTTGTTTAAAATAAATTGGTTTTGTCCCATTCAACAGGTGGGTAAAATAAATCAGAATCTCTATGAATCACAGAAATACAAAGTTGGATTGGGCTTTGGGTAACATTTACAGCCCTGGAGATCACACTCTGTTCCCTGCATTGGCACAGAACAACACCTAGCCAGGAACACTCCAGAAATTAGACATCTTGTAAGAGTACCGGCTTCTCAGTTCTTACAAACATGTTGGCTGATTTGATAGTTAAATTTAGTGTTGCTCTCACTTTCTGTAAGATTTTGATGTAAACTCAAATCAAGAACAACTTGGGCAGGAATATTGGCTTTTGGTTAGAAACTCTGACCAAGAGTGGATGGTGTTAGTTATTCTTGAGTGTGCAAAAGCAACACAAGCTCATTTCAAAGAGCACTTGGCACAGGAATATCAAGTGTTAGTGCAACTTACTCCAGCTGAGAGTCATTATTTCCAGTGGCAGTGGAAAACCATTGAGAGCTCTCATGGGAAATTGTACAAAATGTTATGGCAGGAATAATATTAACCCTTGCCACTGTTTTATGTGAAATTTCCAGTCACGGCCAAACTTTACTAGGAAATGACTCCAAGATTTTAGAAAATGACACTTTTGCCACCCGTGATTTTCATAATGTAGGAAAGGAAAATGTTAAACCTGTTGCTCAGTCTGTTCTCCTGCATCCCAGCACGGGGAGCTAAAAGAGAAAAGCAGTTTCTGCTAACTTCAGGATTTAAGAAGACTGGTAAGGGGAAGGCAAGGAATGGAAAAGGCTCCCTTGTAGGGACGCAGCTCTAGAGTCAGGGAGGGATGGGGGAAATGGCACTAAAATATCAATGCAAAGATCTAATTTAAATCTTCCAACTTCTGCTGCTTCTCCAGAAATCAATACAAGATAAGGGATTTCAATGAACAAGGTCACTTATTTAACTGTTTAAACAAAGAAATGAGACTGTTTTGATTTCAGGTTAATATGGGTTTTGACCCATAGACCTGAATGAGAATCTCTTGATACATCTGAAATAAATTTGGTGACTGAACCCAGATTATTCCTACCTTTAGGCATTAATGAATGATTACAAACCATCTAGAGAAAAATTCAAATGTAAGGAAACCCAATCCTTTAAAAGCTTGGGCCATCTTCTGAATATGGGACCTAAAGGATTATGCTGTTAAATTTGGGGTCCTCAGTGGGAGGGATGAATCTAAGCACACAGCTCAAGATTTAAGCAGATTCTTTATGTTTCAACTGAGATTTCTCGGGAATTGTAGACAGAGAAGTCTCTGCTCAAGTAGGGCATTATTTTGTGTATGACTTCTATTTAAACAGCTCTCCTGGAAAAAAACCAACAACCCACAACACACAAAAACTAACTGCTTAATGAATGCTTTCTGTCAATAAACATTGTGAAGAATGGCCCACATATTGCTCTAATGGCATTAAGAGTAATTCAGAAAACAGTACTTCACTGATTCCCCTTTGCCAATTCAGCCAAGAAGCAGAAATATTGACTAGAAAATGTAACTTAGCTCAGAGGTAAAAATTAGGCTTATTAAAAAGTGTGATTGCTGCATTCATATTTTTCAAAGCAGTCTATGGTTACTGTTTAGAAATGCAGACACCCCCCCTCCACCACCTTTATAAGCCTGCAGTTTTGCTATCATTAATAAAGCCAAAAGGGAGAGGTGGGGCCACATGTGGTGTCAATACACTTTAATTAAGTGTAATAATTCCCCTTTTCCTGAGGTAGACGTGCTAAGACAGATTTCTCTTCAGAGATTTATGCCTCGCCGATGTATTTCTCAGCTTTTCCCTCTGCTTCGTGCGCAGAGCATCAGTGCCCTCTTTGGGAAGACCACGATTCTGCAGGACTTGTCCAGGGCGACAGCTTCGAGTATTTCTACACGTCCACTCTTTTAAAAACTGTTTTTACAGAGTGAAACTCACCCTGGAGCAAAGAGCCTTTTCAGCTTGAGCTCCAGCTCATAAAACGCATAGGAAAGCTTTAGCTGGGCTTCAGCTGCGATCTGGGGAATCCATTCACCATAATTTGATCAATAATTTAACTGTGAGAACATCCTGGGGGCATCTTAATACCTGTACAGACATGGTGCTGTCTCTCGACCTTTTGTCAGGCTGAGACATCCTGGGCAATATCACGGTCAAACCTTTTATCTGAGCTCGCTCTTCCCCTTTGTCACCCGGTCTGAGAAAAGGAATGAACAGGGTACCCTCCAGGACTACACATGGTTGTAAATGCAGTGCTCAGATTTGGGCTGGAAAGTTGAAATAATGAGATCATCCCAAATTTAATGGGACATAGATCCTTCAAAAATCCCTGTCTAGATATTAGTTCTTCAATTTGAAGCATGGAATATGCACTGAAATCACCAACTAAGGTACAGACTTTGGCTATCTAGGATTAGGTCTTTCAGGGAAGCGTGCAGGAAGATTTATCCTTCCTTGAGAAGATGATTTACAAAATTACAACATGGGATTGGCAAGCTCAGGACCAAAATACACGGCTGAGAGAGGATCAGTTTGTTGTTTCTTTTGAGTAGGTATTTAGTTTTTGTACATGACTGCAAAGCTACGGGCAGTTTCTGGTCGGCATCTGTGCAGGTCACAGAGAGAAGCAGGAGAAGGAGGCAGTGACAGAGCTCCTTGGAGCATCTCACGAGGGAGCCCCGGGCAGCCCAGGAGGGAGGCACCGAGGTCTGTGAAGCTGAGCTTTCCAGGGAAAAGGGGAGGCTGAGTGGGAGGGAGGGGATTTTAGGAGTGATCAGAAGCTGATAGCAATGCACAAAGCTCTGGATTAAAGGCACTATTGCTCACTGGAGGTCACTTTTCATCCTGAAGGATAATTCTTGCCTGCTGCAGGCTTAAAAACGCCATCTCGCATTCAACATCTGTTTTAGCGATCTCTTCCGAAAACAAAACAATATTCCCCCAGTGACTGTGGTACAACAACACAACCCCCTCTGCTCCTGCCTGATAGCTGGAAGTGCCCCGCTGTGCTGCAAACCTTGCCCTGTGTTCCTGTGCTGTATTACCCCCAAACAAGTCAGGGGGCTCTCTCGCTTACACATTAAATACTTGGGAAGGATTCACCTGGGACCAGGAATGAACGGTTTTGCTGAAGCGAGGAAACCTACAGGAAAGTGCTAAGCAGACAGACAGGGGGTTCTGGGAAGAAAGAGATCCTGCAGAAGCCTTTGCTCGGTGATCAGTATGCATCAGATAAGCAGGAGCTCTCACATTAGCCAACTTTGGTTACGTAGCAGTTTGCGAGCAGTGCCAGATCCTGATTAATCCATTGGATGTATAGTTTAACCCAAAGTTTACTGAATCCACGGGCAGCAGAACTCCTATATAAAGTGCGACTCTCAGTCTCAATCTGGGTTGTTCTATCCATGCAAAATACAGCTGAAGCGCCAAAAGCAGCAGCAGCAGCTTCTCTCCTTGCACAGGAATTTCATTTCTAATTCCAGTATCACCAGAACCTGAGAAATCTGGTAATGGAACAAGTAGTGTTATTGAGAAAGTGGAATAGTGTAAGATGATGAAATAGGGGGAAAAAAGAAAAAGGCAACCAACCAAACAGGAATGATTTCTACAATGGTGTTAAAAGAGGAAAGGATTGAATCCAATATCTGTGTATCTCACCAGACAAGAATTGTCAAATCTGTGTAGGAGTTGAAATTTTTTGCAGTGATGGGTGTGGAAGAACTCTGTCAAACCCTTCTTGTACACAGCTCTTTGGCATTTAATTTCTCAAGGAGCTGAAGAGGAAAGTTCAAACCAAAAACTCTGTGAGAAAAATGGCTTCTCCTCCCCGTGCATTTGCAGCCAGTCTTCACTACGCAACTCAGCCCCAGATCCAGTGTGGGATCACTCTGGATTCACCCAGGCTCCTGCTGAAACCACATAGCAGCTCATGACCAAGCCCTGACCCACTGTGCATCAGCCTGTACCTGTCTCTACCAGGCAGGTAAAGCAAGGATTATTGGTGAGACGCCAACACGATGCCATTTGTTTTGCAAAGGGCACCATCTGCAGTGAAGCCAGGAAGAAAGTGAAGCTGGTGAAGCAGGAGAAATTTGGTCCCTCCTGGAACAGTGTCTAGGAGGAACCTCTGAACATCTTTTTACCAGCCTGGGATAAACTGCAGTTTCTGATGAACTCGATGATCTTAAAGGTCTTTTCTAACCTAAATGATTCTATGATTTATTCCAAAATTCAGACCATCACTTCCCTTTTTTGTCTTACTGTTTAGAAAAACAATGTGTTTGTTTCCTCCACACATCACCTGATCAATGAATATAATTTTATTTCAGAAGACTTTAAAATGCCTAAGAATTTTTCTACATTACATTGTCAAAACTATCACGTGCTTCAAAAAATATTATACCTTATAAAAAAAATGGAGATCAGTTTGTTTATAGCTTGAACACTGCACAGTCTTAACAGATACATCTGATTTCTTATGTAATTTCTAACACCTTCGTTAAACTGTATGCCAGTTTAGGACCATACCTGCATCCAGATATCACCAGACACACTTTAGAATTTGCTCTCAGATTAAAAAAATTATTTCTGAGCCTAATCCAACCTAATGCATTTGAATCCAGACATCCCAGTTTAGGTGAAATTCAAGCTTTCCTTGGTGGCTAGAAACAGAAGTGACCCGTGCCCTGTGAATGTAGAAGAGATGCTTGCAATTTGCAAATCCATCTACAATTTAAACTCACTAGTCATATGGTTTATATTTTAACCGTTACATGGTATGTGTAGCCCTTTTCCAAAAATTTTCAGAAAATCCATGTTGTGAGTGTTTCCTGACAGCGAGGGACAGGGTGTGCTTGTACCCGAGTGGCACTTGGAGCTGGGCTGGGGCTCCCGGTCTGCCAGGACCAGCCTTTCCACAGGTCTGTGTGATGCTGAACAACTCCCTACTGGTTTCCTATTTAGACTATGGTCACTCCAGTGCAAGAACTGGCTCTTGCTTTCATGGCTTTTGACATCAACCACCAAAAAACCCCCTCTACAAGAAGTCAGGGTCGTGTGTTAGCACTGCAATGAAAATCTTGAACGATATTTCACTGACGCCTTCGAGACTTTAAATCATGTGCCGAGGATGTTCTTCAAATGCCAGGTTATTAGAGGTCTATGTGGCAGCTTTGTTTCATTAGAACAACAGAGTGTTAAAATTGCCTTCATGAAATCACCCTCAAATATCTGGACTCTCAAGGACAGGTCCTTGAAAGAGAAAGCAATAATCAGGAGGAAGCCAGCCAGCTATGGCTCAGATTTTATAATGTTTTCCTGCTGTTATTTTCACCACAGGCTATTTTATATTCCCTACCTCTTTTTTTTTTTCTCCATGAAGCTGCATTTTAAGGTCACATCTGTTCAGGGCACATAATGATTTTTATGACAACTCTGCAGAGAAGTGGAGAACTTGACTGCAGAGGGAACTGCAGTCAGGCAGGTACATATCAGGGAGGATTTTTCTCCATCTTGAGACATTTTCTCATGTTGAACTCGGATGATCTGTCCCTAACCAAGAAATGCCTGGCCTAAGATCTAACAGGGCCCAAAGAGTGAAAACAGCTAAAAACAAAGTGGTAGAGAAACACAGATGCCAGAGCAATAGTTTATCTGCAAAATACTGTGGGTTTCTCTCTCTTTTTTCAAAAAAAAAATTCAAAAAAAAGTTGTAGGTTTTCAACATCAGTTTTTAAAGGTTAGAAAGAGCCTTTGAGAAGATCAAGAATTAACAAGCTCTCCAGTGTATTGCAGAGCAGCTCCATCAGTATGTGTGTTTGTAGGAGAAGGGGATTGCTCTTTTCTTTCACAGTATTGGTATTTTTTGGAAACTTCCTCTGCCTTATCAAGACATGTCTGACAAAACGGAACATTATTTTCCTTCTTGACCACCTCCCTCAGCCATCAAAGGACATCACAGCATGAGGTGGGTGGCTTTGTACCATCGTCATGGCATTATGATACTGTCGTCATGGCGTTGGGCTGGTGGGGACATGGACACAAGCAGCGGCAGAGTTATAAAAGCAGGAAAAAGAAGCTGGTTTTGTGTCTTGTGAAAGGACCCAAATCTGGTACCGCAAGGAGTGGCTCAGTTCTCTTTCACTAGTGCTCAATGCGTTGCTCTGTGCTGCCTTTATTGTGGTCGTGATATTGGCTGGTACACTCTGAGAGCAGTTCTGTAGCGTTGGATTTGTAGAACTTTTTACAGGTCCTTTTTGATCTTGGACAAAGCACACATTTGATTTTCTTCTTTATCAAATAGCCCCTAAAACCATTTACAGGCTTCACGGTAAACAGAACCCTTGCCGAGATTAAAGCTCTAAAGTAGAAACATGGAAAATATCAATTGCAATGAAATTGCTGCCTTTCAGTGAGCATAATGATTATATCGTGCATCTGGTGTTTGTGGCCCTGCATTAGTGCTGTCTGTGGAGTGGTGAACACACTTTACTGCTGGAGCTCCTGTGGTCCATGCTCTGAGCTCAGGGCAATGTCTCAGTGTCGGAGCTCGAAGCATCCCCAGCATGATTGGTCACTCAATTCATGCCTTAATGTGTCATCTCCTGTGCTGACTACAGAAACACCTCTCCTTTTGGGAACACCTCGTGGAAGACTTCGGCAGAGCACAAAGAGGACTACAAAAAGGGACACGCAAAACTGTACAGCAGTAGACCTTCCCCCAGCTCTATCTGTCATATTTTGGACACACTTCTGTCTTGGGGCTCTGAATGACTCTCCCCATCAGATCTGAGCAGAAAGGTGTTCCCTGTCTGTCCACAAGCTACAGAAAGGGAGTCCACCTCTGCTTTTCTCTATGCCTTTTGCTTTCTTCTAGCCAATATGATTCTCAAATAAATTACTACCAAACCAGAAAGGTAGCATTTTAAATCCATTTTGTGCCGATGCAAATGACTCTGGAAAGAGCAAAGCAAGAGATTGCGAGGTTATCCTTCTCCGATGCAAAGCGGAGAAGATCATGTTGTAGAAGTGCTGCATGAAATTATGGCAACTGGCTTCTGGGAGCTCTACTGGTAGCTCTATCATTCATGTTTAGCCTCCTGTGGGTGCATTTTTCAATTGATATCCCTTAAATAACCTTAATTATGTGTATGTTAAAGTGCCTCATACAGCAGGGAAAATTGAGGAAGACACTTATTAAAAAGAGGCACCAGCACATGTGGTATTATTTTTACAGTCATCCAGTGTGTTGATATAAAGTATTACATTTGAGTCAAACCTCATTTGCGTGAGTAGTTAAAGTGAAAGCCGATCTGTCTTTGCATTGTGGCTCGAATGGCTGTCCAATTAGCGGAATGATTAGCCCGGCTAATATCAACAGAACCATTCCTGTGTCAATTTGACAGTTACATCACCGCACAGTTTTCAGCCACTTCCTGAGGGTTTCTGAATCAGACCCAAGAAAACTGCAGCCCTACAAAATATCCCCATGGAGAAGGCATGTTTCGCAAGCGGCGTTTTAGGAAAAGCCAGAGAACGGTTTCTTATGGAGGCCAAATATTTGTGTTGACGTTTTTTCACAATTTTCCAATGTTATTTCTAAACATATGATCTGTTGTTTTCAGCTTCTGCTTCTGGAATGACTGCTGAAAAATTGTTTATTTTTACTGAGATTTTACTTGACCTTGAATGCAAGTTATTGCTTGAGCTACTGAATAGTGGTTTATGTTGATGATATGTTTGCCATAAATCATTGCAGAGGAGTTTTAAAGGTGCACAGGAATATTTATTTGTTTTATTTAAAAAAAAGAGGTTGTTTAAATTCCCCGTCATTAGCAGAACACGTTTTTCACTTATGCCAAAAGTTTACAAATAAGTAAGTTCTTTTAAGAATCCCCTTCCTTGTTTATCATCTGTGGTTTGTTACTTCTCTCTCTCTTTCCTCTCAAGTCTTGCCAGGAAATCAAGCACGACTCTGTCTTTATCTGCCTCTGGACAAGTCAACTTCTTTTCTTCCGCTTTGCTGTAATTGATATTAGTTTCTAACATTTTCACCTGTGTGATTTTGAACTCTTCTCTGCAAGCTCTGAGGTCCTCATAAGCTCTTTGGTTTAAAAAAAGAAAGAGGAAAGAATCATGGTCTTAGAAGAAATATTTAAACAATGTTAGATAAGTCTGATTTTCAGAAAATTTTGAGCATCTGCTTCTGAAAAATAGATGTTTTGGAGGGAATTCCAGCTGGATATCTACAGGAGGGAGCATCCAAATTCCCCAGTTATTTTCTTACATAGGTGTATTTGGATGTCTGTATATTAAGTGCTATAAACACTAAACGGTGCTTATACCCATTTAGTTGTTATAACTGTTTATTACCGACTGCACCCATGGAAGATACCATGGAAACATCAGTGGTTTTTGAAGCCTGGACTCATACACATCTACGTCAGGTGTGTCTGTGTCACTGTTTGCGGCTAAAGTCATGAGACTTGTGGAAGGCCAGAGCTCTTCATTTGCTCTCTCCAAAGCAAACCAGGCAAAGACATGGGTGGAACCTGCGGGCTGCTGCTTGCCAATAGGAACCCCAGCAGATGCAGGAGTAAAGGATGGAAAGTTCCCCTATTTCCAGGAATTTGGGAAGAAATTGTAGCCTTTGGAAATGGCTAGGCAGCATTTGCAGTGGACAAGCTGCAGATAACTTTCTGTCCAATGAAATGACTTTTGCGGTGTTCCGTTTCATGCAAAACAAAAGTTAGGACTAAAGTCTCCTGTGGTAGTTTCACTGGAAAACCTGCAGGACTGATACTAGTAGCACCTGATTATGTTCAGAGCTGGGGGTCCCGCTCAGAAAGAGTAGCTGGCCAGGTCTGAAACACCTTCCTTCTGAAACCCCTTACTGTGATGCTGAGGTCTTTCTACATGCTTTAAAAAATACCATCTTCATCTTCAGCAAGAAGAAGATGGGCCATGATCAACCTCACAGAACACAAACCTGATGATACCTTCAGCATTGCCTGGTCCTGCCTGTTGAAATTTTCTATATATAATTAAAAACTCACAAATACTGATATGAAACCAACACTTTGGTGTTCCTTTTTTCCCTCATTCTCCTACCAGCCCTGAGAAAAGTTCGTCACAATAAATGGAATAATTTAATGGAATAATTTTAACATTGATCAAGTGTTTTGGATTACTTTTTCTGATTGTGTTTAGCATTATTCTTAAAAGCAGAGTTGATTTGAAGAGAAATTGGTAATTGTCCTACCTCAAGAATAAAAACAAAGAGAACTAGCCCGGACAGTGCAGCAAGAGTTTTCTAATAAGCGATTCTACAGACATTTGAGAAGTTTTTGGTAAAACATTCAGTAGCTCCAGGAAGTACAGTCACTTCCTTATGGATTTCTAAAAAGTGGACGATAGGCATGTCCAAACCAATGATGGCAAAGCACTGACACCGGTGCTAAATTTGGCACTGGCAAATTTGGGCTGGCACCAATGACAATGAGCTATAAATGTTTTTTAAAATAACTTTGGCACCAGGATGGGGGATCTGTTCTAGATTACCATTAATGCTGCTATGGATGTCTGGAATTTCTTCCATGGTTTTTCCTTTCCAGGCTCCCTACTAAGATCCATCTTGGAGTCTGTAATTATTAGCTCTAGAAAAAAAACTTTTTTACAGTATTATGCTGTAACTAATTTTTTTGATTCTTTTCCACAACACAAACCTGGATCTAATCAACTCCCTTTTGTGGTTATTTCATTTGCATTTACCTTCGAGATGTGGAGTGAAGCCAGAAAGACATGATGAGTTCTTCCTTCATTCAGGAAAGACAGGGAATGAGTGCAAGTACCAATGCAAACCACATTCATTGAATTTAATCATCTGTAATTTGTACATATATTATGTTTTAGTCAGTGTCCTTTTTATGAGCACCCGTCTTTTTCACTTGGAGTGGAATACTCCCTCTTTCCCCCACGTACAAATAATATATATTCTTTTTTAATGCATTTGTTTAATAAGGAATTCTGCATTTTGTTTAGCCCCAAAGGATACCTCTGTGGGATGTCCTTTGGTACGACAGGAAGCCAAGAACACAAACTGGATTCGTAGTATGGAATGGTAAAAATCACTTCAAATCTCCAAAATGATTTTTGTTTAGAAAGTTGCTAAATGTGTTTTATTGTCAGGCATCATGCCCCATTATGCTGGAAATGCCCAGGAGTAGTGTTCTTTCCCCTCCATGCCCTAAGCTGACATTGACTGAAATCCTTCCATTAGGGGAGTTTATAACAAGCAGAATTAGGTTGTTGCTTTTAGTTCAAACACATACCCCTTCATTTCCTCTAATTTTATACAATGTAAATAAATACTCAGTGGGGCTTGGAGGCTACTGGAAAGCACTGAATGCTGATCATGTGTTCTAAATAAGGCACTCCCAAAAAAAGCAATGCCTTTAGGCTGAGGAAGGTAATTGTCAGTTGTGGAGGAGAAAGGTCGAGGGGTGCAAGTGGGCTTTTTCCTGTATTCGTCCGAGGGGATAAACAGCAGGGAAGAAATGCTCTGCTAAAATAAAACAAAGCAAAAATATGAGGAAAATAGATGGCTCCCCTGTTAGATGGCAGGTTTGGCTAAACCGAACTGCTCCATAAAACTGACAGGCTTTGCTTAACAGAAGACGGTGCTTTTCTCTGATGAAAATCCTGCTTTTTCCGAAAGGTGCTGCCCTCCAAGCGCAGAAAACCATGGTCTAAAAAGATTTCTTGCCCACATCAACTTTGAAATTGTTAAAAATGGAGCTAGAAACTGTATATATTTCTGTCTTACAATGTTAAATCTGTTCCTTTCACTACTAAATAGCTGTAAAACACCCATACAAAAAAAAAAAAAAAGGCAGTTTAAAGTGTCTCACTTGCAACCACCTTAATAACTAACTGAAATCAGAATAAGGAAGATATTGTCACCATACGCTCTCAAATCCAGGAAATGGAAGTGTCAGAGCTTCAGATCTGTCTGTCTCCCTTTCTCCATATGACTAGTTCAGACACCAAGACATAGAAATTGTAGAGAAATTGTAGAAAAGGTATTTGTAGGAATATTTTGCCCATCACAAAGAAGGCTTCCCCCTCATGCACTCAAGCTGGCAAAACCAAGCTCAAAAACATTGAAGAAATTCATAGATGCTGAACTAAAGAAAAGTTTTAGCCCAACAGAATAGTGTCTCTATTCTATTCCCATTTGTTTTCTGAATTGTTTAATGTAAGGCACAGCCTTCCTTTAATTTTAGTTTTTTTGGCCAGTTTTAAGAATTTTAAAGAGATCGTAACGATCCCTAAATCACAGATAACTGAACCTATAAAACACAAACTCTGGTCTCCTCATAATGTCATCTCTTGCCAGCTCTCTGTCGGGAATGATTTTCAGTCAATTTGATCTTCAATAAATAATAGCCTAGGTAAACAGGTGAACTCACAGTAGGCAGACTAATCCTCTTACCCCTTCCCTAACACAGATGTCTCCCAGGGCCAGCAGGAGGGACAGTTATGAGATTGGCAGGCCATACAGCTGTGTCCATTCCACTTTTTCAAGGACTTAAATAGCCCTCAAGTGTGATTTTATACTCTAAAACATCCTAAAATATGACCACATCCTAAATGCATTAAAGATTGTTCCAGGGCCCCTGTGGTTAAATGGAAGAACCAATATCCTTGAGTAGCTCTACAAATAGGAAAAGAAAACTACATCAAATGTATAGAAGACTATCGTGGTGAATAAAGGGATATGCATATTTTGCTTGGGTTTAAGGAAAGAATAGGGAATCAAGTATCTTGCCAATATTCAGGTTCATTTCTTGCTGTGGTTTGGGACAGAAAAGGAATAATGAAGACTGATCAAAACGAGCCAGAAACTATCATACAACGCCTTAATTCCTAAGACTGTCTTGAGAAACAAGACGACAGACAGATAAATAGACAGACTGATGCTTGCCTAAAGGCATGCTGTTTGTCAAATTTACACCAAGATTTGTATCTGACTGGAACTTAAATTGTCCGTAGATTTTCTCTTACTTCAGATTCAACCCCGAGAAACATTCTCTGTGATTTCCTTAGAGTATCACACTAAAATAACTCTTATTTTTCCCTAATACCTTTGCTAACTAAAGATTCATCTTGTAGCACATTATAGTTCCAAAGTATTTCTCATGGATAGAAAAGATTAATATAAGCAGTTGATACTTTAAGATGGTTTCAGTTGACTAAAAACCAGATACAGAAAGCTGGTTTTATAGACTTATTCTTTTCTGTGTATATTATTTTCGTATAAAGACATTTCACCTAGTTTCCAAGTTACCGTCATTGTATTTGACATGACTAGCTGTTTCCAATTTGAATTTTACAAAACTAATCAGCAAGGCCAGGTAAAACCTATTCCAAAGAAACAAACTAGCCCTGTCCATCTGGAAGACTCGATGGACTTGATGGACCGTCAAGCCCTATAGGATGTCAAACCCCACAGAACAGCTGAACGGAACCAGATGTGGTAAGACCTTGTCCAGCGCTACCTTCCACGTGAAGGGAGCAGGTGTTTGGCTATTATCAGCTAAGCTGAAAAATCTGGACTGTTTTTTTTTTCTTATCACAGGCTTTCAAACAACACGCTTGAAGAATAAAATTGAGGTCATTCCCACTCAACACTTGAGAGATTTAGATCCTGCTTTACATGCCTTTCCACCCCATATTCCTTTCATGGCTTTTCCCCTTTCTGGTCTGAGGCCCAGCAATTTGCTGAGCAAGGGATCCAACCCAGTAATGGGATGTAATCCAGTGTGGTGGGTGGTTGGATAGTACTGGGGAGAAATTTGAACTAGCCTAGTTAAAGTGAAATTGCTAAAGCCAGTTATAAAAGCTCTTTTTTTCTTTTTTTCTTTTTTTTTTTTTAATGCAGTAGAATTTGTTCCATATTTTTGTCAGAAATTCTGAAATTTGCCATGGTTTCATCAGCTCCTAGGTCTGATTTTGCTGATCCCATGCTGTGAGTTGAAAACTTGGGTTAAGTTCTATTTGATCTGCTTCTATAATTGCCACTCCTGAGTTGTGAAGTCCACCTCTACTCCCTGGAATTCTTTTTGGGCAGAAAATCAGAAGATTTGATATCCACTGGAAGAATCAATTCTAATTTCTAGAATCTATCCTGGGCTGGAATTGTTCAATTAGAGAAAATCACAAACTAAGTTAGCAAAGGTTAAATAATTCTAACAATAAAAAGTCATCCCTATATCATGAATTAAGTTTAAAACCACAATTCTTTGAAACACTTTGTAAAAAATCTAACTAAAAAATCTAAATTTGTAGCACATTACTGTGCATAGTACTGAAAGGCATCTACAGGAGTGGTTAATGAGGCCTTTGTATAATCTGGTGCTGGATATCAATAAATATATGACAGAGAAGTAATATATAATTTAATGTGGGTTAGACTGGCAGAGATAATGTTATGCTTTCATTATATAGTCTTGCTCTTTTAAACTTGAGACATTGATTTTCCTATCAGTTTTATTGGATCTTGACTTAGAAATTTATGAAGACATGATAATTTTCTACTAAGTATTATCAGGCAATTTAGAAAGCTCATGAAAAACTTTCTCACAACTGATAGGAGGTTTCTTAATGAAGGAGGAGTTTGTTCATGTTGCTATCACTTTACATGTGGTAGCTTCTTCTCTGACTTAAAAGAAGTGACCGTGTCTGTTCTGCAAAAGTAGAACTCTTCATCTCATCTGCAAAAAGAAATGATTTTGATATCACTTGCATCAGTGTCACTAGGATTATTTATTCTGAGATGCCACAACTTGCACGTATTTTTGGCAGGAAAGAGGAGGAAAAGGAGCACTGGCCTTGGAGCAAGTTTCTTCCCATGGTTCACAGAAGAGCATCCTCCCCATCTGCTTTCTCTTTTCTTCACGTATTAGTTACACTATTTCCTGGATCCTGCTTTCACAGTTTCCTTTGCTGTTATGTGGTCGGTATAATGTATTATAATGAAGCATAGGTAGAAGGAGGCTGTAAACTTGAGCTGGATGAATCTTGCCAGAATTTATCTCCTTGCAAAGTTGATGAGAATCGGGGAGGTCTGGAGCGTGGGTAGGTGGCACAGCCCATGTAGTATAATGTTGGCCACTGTAAATAGAAGAAATGCAAATAACCAAGTCACTTGTCATTGCTTTTATTCACACCTTCTCTGCAGTCTTAAAAAAGGGCATTGTTAGAAGGCAGTCAGCACTGAAACAGATAAGAGAATAATAATTTGTTAACAGATACTCTGTCATCTTAAAAATAATTGTGCTTTTTTTATTATTATTATTCCAGTAATATCTCTGCTCCCTGTTGTTCTGTAGCCTTGTTCCTTCCAGGAAAGTGTAATACTATCGTCCAATGTTTCTTAATTCCTTGCCATAGCAATGAGCATTGAGTCAGGCCCCTACTGAGCATTTGAAGAACACACCGACATTTAGCAGCGTCAGCTTTGGTTTCTGTATAATTGCAACTCAAGAGCCTGATTTTAGGGTGCATTGATACAATCTACCAACATTTTAAAAAAATAAAACAAACCCAAAAACTGAATAATCTCCTAAGTATCCCCTGAATTGTCTCAGTGCTCCTTTTTTCTGCTGTTTCTATTGTTTGCAGTGTGTCTTTTCCTCATCAGACTGTAAGCCATTTCCTATAGCTCATTGAATGGTGTAAGGCAAAGGGCTGAGATTTTCCATCTTCAGAAGGAACAAAGAAGTGCGATCAGACCAGCACTGGCCATGCAGCTCCTTGGTTACTCTGAGCCAAATCCCCTTTTGTTCCTCCAGATCTGGTTTCAGCAGCCAGCTGGTCCATTGCCCATCCACCACACGCTCTTGGCATCCTGGCAGAGGAGTGAGGACTGTGTGTGGCCAGGGTGCAGGGACCTCCATCTCTGGCACGGGAACAGCTCTTGAGGGACCCTGAAGAGGCAGGTGCATCTCGGTGGAGCAGCTCCAACCACAAGCCGGGCAAAGCGATTCCTCTTGCACCCTGCCCTTTGGCTTGCCCTTTGGCATATCTTTGGTTCAGCTCAAGCTCTAGACCTCAGCGTGCATCTTATTTTTCATGGAGAACAAAAGCCATCCCTATGAGCTGTTCATTACCCAACACAAGAGCTTTATGCTCCTTGCGAGGCTCAGGACCTCCTGTTGAGTCAACGGCTGAACTTTCCACACTCTGCAACACGGATAAGAAGTGCTGAAAATCATGCTGGAATAATCAAAGACACCTGTTGCTGGTAGAAACTATTTCCTAGTCAAAGCACAGCCTTTGCTAATAGAGATATACGGGATCATCAGAACTGCTCATAAAACTGAGGCAAGAGTTTCGGTTTTCTCCTTGCGGGCAAAGCATTCATATTCACTTTCCTCTCATTCAAAAATAGTTCAACCACTTTGCTGGAAGTATTGAGGAAAATGTTATTTAAAATGTTAAATAGGCTCCCTCCCCTCAAACTCGTGCCAATATTTGCCCCGAAAATGAAAGTTTAGGAGAATTTTGAGGAAATGAAACATTCATGAGATTTAGCCAAAGGCCCACCTTCTTCTAAGTCGTAAATCGTATTTGTAGAAGAGTCTCCCAGCCAAATTTGCCTGTTTCTTCATTT